>CM031963.1:2193640-2313640 GCA_018749465.1 Paracanthobrama guichenoti | reverse complement strand
GCTTTGAAGCTCTGTATTTCTATCTATTGTGCAGTCTTCATTCAAAGTGAGACCTGCTCATACACAGAAATGCATAATTCACAAGGTCTCAACTCTCAAAAACAGCTTTTCAGGTCTCTCTCAAAAAACAATGATCATAATTCATAAGGTACCAACCTAGTTAACATCACGGTCTACTTTGTTCTGTTCATATACATGTGACATGGTAATGCATGTGATTAGAAATGAACAATTAGTAATTTCACACAAAAAAATAAAACATTTCATGGCAGCATTTCACAAATAATGGCTGGTAGACAGAGCAAGGGATTAGGAGGATATGGACAAATCGCATAGGAAAGATGAAAAAACTGTAGTACCTTCAAGAGATGAGCAAACTTTCATTAAACATGACATTTTTTTATGTTTAGAGAGAGTAACTCTTGATCTCTACACCACCCAAACCTTCACAGACTTGTGCAATTAGTTTAGGGATACTAAAGGGAAGAGAGAGAGAGAGAGAAAGAGAGGGAGAGGGTGATAGGCTTGTGTAAGTAAAACAACCACACATGAAGAGACAGATATATCACAAACAGAGAAAGATTGACAAAGATAGAAAAACTGCACTGCTCTGTTAGGTCAGGAACAGGGAATCATTATAACGTATTCAAATGATAAAATGCAGTTTTACCACTTATATCCCAGATAATATTAACATAAATATATTTTTGCTATATATTTGTTTTATGCTTTTTGTGCTTTTTTTCTAGTGTGATTTATTATATTTCTGGCATGGCATCACTTTTTTTTTTTTTGCACATGCATTTGAATGCATGGTTTTGTTTTACCCAGACTTTCAATCTCAACATATGAAAAACCATCACACATTTTACATGATCATCTAATGAGTGAATTAATCATTTTGATACAAATTACAACTGTCAATTGTTTGCATCATTCCATCATAACACTTGACCAACACTGTATGCCAATTAAGTTTTGAAAAGTTAGTATACTTGGTTACCAAACAAACAATAATGTCAGTGAAGAGCATGCTTAAGTATGCTGGTCAATTCATATGTTCTGAGACGGATTTAAATCACTCAAACCACTTCAGGAGTAAGTTTAAGATGCATTCCAGATGAAACAGGACAAGTGTGAATGAATTGTGAGTGAATGGTTGTTGAAACTACCAACACGTTCTCACTCCCAACTCGTCACATATTGACGCTTGATCAGGACCCCTTGGTGTCACTTTTTAACACACAGGGTACCCCTTTAGGGTCATTTTACGTTGATTCCGTGCTCCGTTGATTTCAGTTGTTTGCCTAATGCATCAGATCAAGACACATTTAATTCTTTGCATTTGTAAAAGTATGATTTAATGAATATTTATAGGCTACTTTTGGATTTTGGAGCAACTAACCCCACTCCTACCCTAAACCTACCCACTTCTCAAAAGCAGGCAAATAAAAGTACAGTCACAGGTATTTATTGCAAAAACTGGCCAAAAACAGTATAAAAGTATTAACTCATGTTGTATTCCAAGTCTTCTGAAGTCATACGATATCTTCACGTAAAGAACAGAGTTAATCTTAATGTTTTAATCGCTGAAATGATGATTCCGCTGCTCCGTGAACGCATGCACACACTGAAAACGAGTGCGTGAATTCGGGCAGCCGTTGTGTGTACATCGGCTGTACACTCGTTATCGTGGTGCAATGTGTGATTGAATGAGTGCACTCAATAACGTCCACTATAGTTTCGGACACGACTACAAATGGCTGTCCCCTCAAATAGTACCCTATTTAAGGGTATAGGGGGCGATTTCGGATTCAGCCTTTGTCATATCTTATTCAAAAGATACACCCGACTCTTTAGCATGACGAGATCGGTCATGAGACACACAAGAGCCAATGACAGTTTACAATGAAAGCTGACGTAATGACGCAATTGGTCACAAGACATACGAGAGCCAATGCAATTTCACTATCAAAGCTGATGTAACATTTCTTTGGGCGGCAATTTTTAAATGTGTTCATGATCTTCGGTGGATGGAGACGCTGATCGCTTTTGGGGTTTTTCTTCACATAAACAGAACAGGAATAGTTGGAATAAATGTACTTTTTGAATAAATTGTGCATACAGTTGTATCTGCCTATTATATCCTGTTTTATATCATATAACACACAAATGGGTAGGTCTAGGGATGGATGGAGTTGGGTTATATGTTCAAATGTGTCTAAATTTTAAAAAAGTAACATTATGCTGGCTGATTAAATTGAGAATCACACTCCAACATGTCATAATGGCAAAATCATAACCCAATATATAATTTCAGCATGACAATAACATTCCCATGCCCAATGCGTCTGTGTATGATGCCAAAGGTTTCTCATTGAAATCAATGGAGAACCCTGCGCATTGGAAAATGACGCTATAGGGCTACTCTGTGCGGTGGGGGTGGGGGTCATTGAAAAGAGTCATGTGATCGCATGTGATCGCGTACCGTCACTTTTTCAATGACGTATGTCTCACATTCAAAGGGATATATCTGTCTGCTTACATAGCAGAGGCAAATGACCGTATACAATTCACATGAGATTTATTTCCACATATGAATGAGGCCTGAAAAAGATCTGAGAATATCGGAATCCATTTGCTTTATTCCTGTATACACGTTTTGGAATTTGGTCACTTCAACAATGTAATGTAAATGCGGCCTAAATGATCTTACCAGTGCTGATGCCGCTCTCTCTCCTATTGCATTCTTTGATCTTGAAATTAGCTGATGATGAATGAAATGCAGCTCATATCTATTGCTTTTGTTGACGTGAAGTCCGTTAAATTTGCATATAGAGTGGGAATTTAAGATCAGATTCATATTCATTTTGCAGAGACACATTTATGTCGCCTAGTGTAAACTGAACCATTTGAACAAATCAGATAGCTATTCGATCAGTATTAAAACACATGAAGTGACCAGGTGTAAACAGGCCCAAATGTGTGAAGAAAACAAAGAAAAAGCTGTAAAGCTGTAAAGCTGGGGAGGGGGGGGATTAATTGTTTTTAAGGTACATAAAATGCTTGCAACAGAATTAAGAAAATTAAATAAATGGTAATGACCAAAAATAAATGGTAATGACATTTGTTCATGATGATCAAAATGAACAAAATTCTCCATCTAAGTTCACTTATTGGATATTGCTAGCAGATAAATGAAATGAATGGAGTGTCTATTTACACCAAGTGCAAATAGCCCACCTTGTTGGCAGAGGCTATTTTCACTAACTCCGCCCACCATTGTCTGATTAAGCCAGATAAAATTACAAAAGAAATGACAGCATCAGTGGTGCAGAGAGTAAGGCAGGTGGTGTTAGCGTTTGACGTGACTGAACAGAGTTCGAATCTGCCTTTTTTTGAGCTCATTCTTCTCCCTTTTCCCATTGCATATAAGCTCAAATAGGATTTTATTTTAAATGAAAATTACAAAAATGTTCAAAAAGTGGAAAAAAGTACCTAATGGGTATTTAATAGTGGGAATAATGTGTTTATTGGGTAGGGTTGGGGTAGGTGTAGGGGATGGCTTTAGTGGGATAAGTAATAAATATAACCATATAAACTTTTATTGCATACTGTTTTGTAACCTTAATCTAACAACATTTACACAAAGAAAACAGCATATATGAATATAAAGAATAATATGCTGACATTAATATAAGAAACATGCAGCATCTGAAGTCCATCTGGGAATTTCTAAGTATTTCTTATGCTGGGAGAACAGATCTGACAGCAAAACTAAAAGACCCACCAAGAGTAAACATCTCTATGTGAAACTAACATGACTGTGAATATGTGCTCACAGTGCGATAATGAGTTCAGTCTCCACGATCGGCTGCAAGTTCTGCTTAAAGCAATCAAGACCCAAAAGTGAATTACGAGTCAACGGAGGAGAACGTACATTTCAGCAGTATAAAACGTCATCACCAGTTCAACTAAGAAATATTTTCCATCATTAAAAATGATGCATACACCATACCATCAATAATATGAGAGCTTGACACTCATCATGTGGCAACTTAGCCGCTGGAATCTCGCAATTCTTCTGACACGCGTCATCCCATGTTGATCCAATTCCGATGATTACAAGGAAAGGTCCCTCACATGTGTTTCTCATCCAGCCTGATTCACAACTCCTCCTGTCCTTTCCTTCTCTCTGCCCATTCATCTCAGCATCTCATTCTTTATGGGAAGCATTCAGTAATGAAAATATAATGATGTCTGTCGCCTGAGAACGCCATATTTCACTCATCATGAGGCCTTGGCATGTGACTGCTCAGTAATGGCTCTAAATAGCAGAGATTGACAGAGCTTGACGCTTTTGTTTGATAGCCCCCATCTCAGCCGGGTGAGATACAGGATTCATTTGATGGACCAGTTAGCAGCTCTGACTCAAGCTTGAAAATGTAATAGTAAAACACGCTTCGTTCTATGTACTCTGGTGAACATAAGGAACACAATGTACACTGGTACGCAATTAACTCAAAGACAAATTAAAAATGTTAATAGTCCTAGATTCTATGCATATTAAGCAAGGACAAACTCTCTTTAATTGGAAAAAACAGACTATGTGTAAGGTTTTAGTAGAGTTTCATCACAGTGGATGAATCGCAATTTGCATACTAATAATATTTCATAACATTAACATTTCTGACTGGATTTTTTTGTTGTTGTTGTTGTTGATCAAATACATGCAGCCTTGGAGCATTAAAACCTTTCAAAGATATAAAAATATACTGACCCCAAACATTTGAACATTTGAGTGTATAAATGCACAAAGCAATGTCCATTAAGAAATGCTTTAATGGTGAGGAAAAACTTGACCTGATTTGATCTGCATTAAGTCTAGGTCTAAGCACTGCACTGAACACCTTTGCGATGAATCAGAAAGCCAACAGCAAGCCAGACTCAATCACCCAACATCAGTACCTGACCTCATTTACACTTGTGTCTGAATGGGAGCAAATCTTCCCAGGTTCCAACATCTAATCCTCCTCGGAAAAAAAGGAAGCTGTAATAGCAGCAAAGAAAGGGACTACTTTGGTTTATGGTTTGGACATTAAATGTTCAAGTAATGTTGTAAAAACCTCACCACCATCATCACGCAGTACAAAAGTACATACGTTTCGTAATTATGACTCAGGAGGAACTGTTCCAATAACAACCCTAATGAGACAGTCTGACACAGAGAGAGGAGAAAATATAATCCAAAGAGGATAAACTTCGGGCTGCTCTCATTCTCTTGGCATTCTAAACGCCTGGAATGAAGTGGCTGAACTGTTTGATTTTGTGCTGCTGGTAATTACACTCATGATAGGTGGCAGCTGAAATCTTAATTGCATTCAGGCTTTACAACCACAACACAGTGTGGCCTGATGAAAAGCAGACATCTGCTCCCTTGATCAACGAACCCCATTAACGCAGGGAACTTTCTTCTGCTGTAAAATCGGACTCCTTGAAGACAGGTCTCAACTGAAGCCTCATCCGTTACGATTGTTGCTTGGTTGTGATACAAGCCACAGCCCTGCCGAGTTTAGCTCGTGTTTACCTAATTAAACACACCTGATCCAGCTAACCAAGTCCTTCAGGCTTATTTGAAAACGACAGGTTTGTGTGTTGGAGTTTTGCACCCCTATCTTAGTACAGTCAGAATAACACTATGATTTGTGATTGGTACATATGGAATAAGCATTCAGCCCTCAAAGACATCTCATTAGTATGCATGAGCAATATTGTGAGAATTAAATCCAATTAACAGTCTTTTGTTTGCTCTGAACATGAAAACCGTTCTGGTGTTTCTGCACCACAATACTCCATCAGGAAGTGATGAATTTCTGGCTGAGATGAAAGGCAATCACGGAATCAGGTTCCTGTATGGTTTTCTGATAATTATTCAGAGGCAAAATGTTTGTAAGACCTACTTAACTTATTAACTTTCTATAGAAACATTTCTTATTATTGTCAATTTCAAAAACAGTTGTGTTGCTTAATATTTTTGCAGAAACAGTGATTATTTTTAGAATTCTTTAATGAATATAGTTAAAAGAACAGCATTTATTTGAAATAGAAATATTCTGTAACATGTCTTTACTGTCACTTTTGATCAATCAAAATTAAAATGTAAATGTAAATTGAATCATAATATTAGGGGGAAAGTGTATATTTGTATAGTCTTTGAGCATTTCAATATTTTTTATTTTCAATAGAAGTGTAAAAGGTTTAACCCCTTAGGTCGATGATCATGCCGGCGCGACAGCCTCAATTTTTTTCTTATCAGTACCAAAGATAACTCTAGTTTTATTTGTGTACACACAATTAAAACAACATGTTGTGCTTTTTGCTAAATAAAGAAAACAAACATGATACGTGATCTGCAGCCTCTCTCTCAATGACGTTCATTCAGATAGCCTTCAGAAAATGAACTGTAACTTAGTGAATACTTGTCACACACACATGAGACATATGTCTAAAGAAACGTTGAAATGTCAGGTTTTGAATATCTATTGTGTTTTGTGGCCTTAATTCAGTGACTTAAATTTTTAGTTTTTTTCCAAAACCATGCATAAATGTTATTCTCTCAAAAATACAAGCATGTACATACATGTTGCTCTCATATTATGGTAGCCCAGTTTGTGCTGAATGCAGGGTAATGACACTTTTGCCATTAATGTGTTTATAAGCAACTGAAAAAAGCACAAATGTCAGAGCATGTCAAAACTTCTAAAGGGCCCCAAAACAGCTCAGACTTCAGAGTGTTGAGTATAAAATATCACAGAGCTATTACTTTCGTCACAAATCTATATGATCTATTTAAATCGGAAAAAGCATCTGAAAGTACATCTGGAGTCTAAAGTACAATAAAAAAATAATCTGATCCTCCAATGTAACTGTGCACTCCACACTCACTGACTCCAAGTAAAGAATGGCATTCGAATGATGCAAAAAAAAAAAAAAATACAACAAATGAAAGCCTAATATCCAATAATCATTCAATATATTTATGTCCCACCAGGAAGCCCAAATGACGATTTAACAAGCTAAACAGACTGGACATTGCCACAAACCATCACTAATTGAAACAGTGATGCATGATTCACAGTTCTTAAAAACGCAGCTGTACACAGAGTGCTGAAAAATACAGGCATGCTAGTTCAAGCCTGTCGCAACACGTCTAATTTAGCTTTCACAATCTGGTCTGTTGCCTATTGCCATTTGTAAATATTGCAAAAACAGTTCTGAGCTTGGCCAATTATTTTCATCAAGTAAATTCACTGTTTGGTCGATGTTTGAGAAGCAGCTCTAAAGGAGCATCACTGCAGACACCAAACTAAAAAACTAGATGCGAGTACACATTTTACAACTGCGTAACCATCTGTGCCTCCTTATACTTCTCAGAAACACCAGCCACCACTGGAACAGGAGACTCTTTCTCAGGGTCACTGGCTCATCATCTCCACAAGAAAACCTGCTTCACTGCTCTATATTTCATGAAGATAGAAATGTTCTCCAAGTACATATCTGACAATACATATTGCAGTTCAATTTGGCCCTAAGAGAACCAACAGTAGCTATCTTCTGACATGGCGAGAGGTTGTGAAGCAGTCAGGAGTTGTTTACAAAAGCCAAGGTGGCAGGAATGATAGCTCCAGAACTTTCTGATGAGTTCTCACTCTCTCTGGCTGTGAGAAAAGGCGATATCTTCTCAGCACAGAGCTTTGTTGGCATGAGAAAATTAGCACGGCACCCTGTTGTGAATCAATGTAAAAACACAGCTTTAGACTGTTAGTTCACTTTGTGCGTTTTGCAGGATCGTTTGCGTGATGTGGACCCTGTGGACAGTTTTAATAAGGCAAGGGTTTCGCAACATTGCTTTTTTTATTGCTCTTATCAGTTTGATGAGACATTTATGTATATCTTGTCATGTTCAGACTAGCTTGATGTATATTTCATGAGGAGAAGTTCAGTTCTCTGAATAATTTTTTTTTTTAACACAGTCTTGGAAAGTTATACTTAAGTTAATGCGCGGGATGTAAACCCCTACCGATCATATATCCTCAATATGACAGAGTGCAAAAGGGGATGCCAGAGAAATTGTTGGTTTGAGTGAGATAAGCAACTGTTTATTTCCCTGTGGTTTAGCGAATGGCAGGACTGCATGAATATTGCAAAAGTACTGCAAATCATAACATTGTGAGATATAGAAGATCACCTTATTGGGTAAAGCTTAGGGCAGGTAAATGAACGGTTGCTGTGAGCCCAACAAGCAGTGGCCCACATGATCCATCACCATTATGTCACTGTCAGTGAGTTGAGCTTGAAAACCAGATCAGACTGACACATTAGCAAATCATTTCTATTTGTGAACAAGTCGACCTTCTGTGAACCACAAAAGAAGATTTTGAAGGATGTTTCTGTTTCCATTAGTGCTGTCAAATTGATTAATTGTGATTAATCACATCTAACATAAAAGTTTGTGTACATATATATAGTAGCATACAGTGGGGTTTCAGTCAGGACCTTCACTAATGATCAACACACCCCACGCCGCCGCCATAACAACACCACACACACCGATACATACAAAATACAATCATGAACTGTATGTACTACTGTTACGAACCCCGCTTCGTAACAGTGCTTGTTGGGAGTGCTCGTTGGGAAGGGGGCAAGCAACATAAAAGGACACACGAGACAAAAAGGCAGTTTAACTATTTATTGATACCACTGCATTCACGTATTACCGTTTAGGCAACTGGTGAAATGAATCAAAAACAACTCACTGGCACAAATACTCTTAAACAAACAAACAAAAACACGGACCAACAAGAACATCAAAAGAAACACAGATTGTCAGCTACCGGCTTGACATCAGGTTGCGCACGAAGCTCATTATAATGCAGCCCGTCATCCGCGCTTAATAGCTTGTTCCGCTCCATGCTAGCTGTAAGCCAGTCATAGCGGTCATAGTTACCCTCAGCGAAGTGCCGCACAAATCCTTTTCTGGCCTTGGTCAGCCCATCCAGCTTAGGTATAGGTCTTCCCTTTTAAATGATCTCTTTCTTCTCTCCAAACGATTGCCTTGAAAAAGGCACGCGAAGGAGATCGATAAGGATCGATAAGATGTGTGAAAGCTTATTAGCTTATTAGCCATAGCTTATTTCACTCAGATCGCTCACAACCCACCAAAAGTTCAAACGGCTGATGACATCAGCGGGGGTAGCGCCGACACATCGCTGGGCCTCTGGGGCCTTCTATCGCTACACATTAAAATTTGATTGGCTGATGACACACGTCAGTCAAAGTTATGATCAAATGGAAAATGGCATCATAAACGGAAGGCTGGCTATACTACTAGTGCTGGTCCACGGAGCTGTGATGCGTTTAGACGATGACATACGGAAAATATAGCTCAGCCTCACAAAAAAATAACCACATTCCTTCTGGAATTATAATTGTAACGTACTGAAATAGACAGTCATTGAATTTAGATACGTTCAGACACATTAAAAAATATATATATATATATATATATATATATATATATATTTGATTTTGTCAGCCCTTTATAATAACTGCATGCTATGAATCATTAGTTAAGCATTAGTAAATAGTTAATTCATAATTTATAAAGCATTAATAGACATTAATAAGCAGTTTATAAATACAGCTATAAATGCTTTATTCTTGATTTATAAGCATATAATGTGTTTAATTGTATTTTCATACTTCATTTAGAAATGATAAATTGATCATTAATAAAGTATTACATTATTTACAAACCAGTTATTTAGGAGTTGTCAGTGGTTCATAAGATCATTTAGAATGTGTAAGTAAATGATTAATAAACTATTTAAATGTACATTTATACATATTATTTAGACATGGTAATTGTTACTCCGTGTGTTAATAAATGCTTTATTAACATGTATTCGTACTGTAATTCATTATTAATTCAGGTAGATGTAAAATATCTTAGTAGTTGTCAGTTAACTATTTTTGTGAACTTATCGAAAGTGAGTACTATTTATGCCTTAAAAGAAATTTAAAGGCTCAGTTATCACTCACGGTCAATACAGACTCACGGTTAATACAGTAATCAAATGTAAAATAGCATTGCATATAATCTTTACTGTATAATAGGGGTGGCACAGTTCACAAAACCCACGGTTCGGTTTGTATCTCGGTTTTAGGGTCACGGTTTTCGCTTCTGTATGGTTCTTGTTGTTGTTGTTGTTTTTTCTTTTAAACGTTAACACTCCAGAAATTTACTTCAGCATATGATATATAGCTTAATTATCCACAATTTAGGATACAGTATTAAAAAAATGGTTACATCATGTAATCATGCACAAACTGAATTTGACTTTAAGCACATTATTGGGAGCATCTCTGAGGAAATCTAGGTGAGATTTTGATACAGCAAGAGAGAAGACATTTATGACATGCTTTTTATTTATTTGGCAAAAAAGGAGAATGTGTATTGCTATCTCTACAGGAACTTATGTGCCTTTTTAGCACACAAAGATTGAACTGAAGAATTAACTTGCATTTATCAAACTGCCAACTTAATGAGGCTATAACACTTTTATTTCCATCATCATAGGTAACATGAAATCCAAAATGTTCCCACACAACGGACTTATACGACGCTGGCACATCCTCCAACTCCGGGCAGCCTTCCTTATCTCTCCCACTTGCCATTTCTACACGTGACGTGACCTGCAGCACTCCACTTTTACTGTCTTTTACTGTATGTCCACACACACCTCTTATTTCGCGCAAAAGGACACCCACTGTCTGAGGTAACATACGGGCATGAGGCTACATTGCACATGCTTCAAACCGTGCGACGCACACACACTCCAAGCCGAGAAAAGCAAACCGAACGGTACCCCTTTTTTTATGTACCCCTACTGTATAAATTAAATAAAGATTAATCATTATTAAAGTTACAAAAGTCAAGAGCAGTGAGTGATTTCCTTTATATACACAAACCTTTATGTTAGATGCGATTAACCGCGATTAATCGATTTGACAGCACTAGTTTCCATATATACATGCATATTAAACTTTTGAGGTTTGGTAAATAAATAAATGGGTGAAATATCCTTTTAAACACATGATTCAATTTTTACTATGATGCCAATGCCACACATAACCACAACAACTTGCACATCACATCTTCAGTTCTTTGTACTGTGTCCTTTACTTGATCATTCGATTTATTGACATTCCATTTATTGATTTATTGATTTTATTTTATTCACTGTTTCTCTCTGTGACATTATTCTCTTTCCAGTAACCATTGTCATTGTCATTTTATTGTCATTTTTTTTTTTTTTTTGTGTGTATTCTTTTTATTTATTAAGATACATGACAGATAGAGAGGTTTCACTTGTTTTAAGTATATATAAATTCAAAATAAGTGTTATTGCATAGAGATAAAATACACGTTTACTGATTTTTTGACATTCAGAAAATTACAGTACATTTTCATAATCCATCAAACTTTGTCAAAACCTTTTCATGAAATTAGACATTTTGTTCTTTAGCACATGTGCTTGTAATCCTGAGTCCAACTGCCCATTTTATTCAAGCTGTACTATCTCATTAACTTTATACTGACAGTAATTTAATCGAGTATGAGCAGGACTACATTGCCAGATGGCCACATAGCCAAAGCTATAATGCCATTCTGAGAAGCCCGTCTAATCCAAACTTTTCACTACACAGCCTGTAAGCAGGGTGGAAAAACAAATCTGCCAACATTTACATTTCAAGTAATCAAAATAGTAACAGTAACTTTAATTGGGAATCAGATCACATGCAAAGTTAGGCAAACAAGTTTTCCTTTGAGTGCTTTCTGCATATCGATTCAAAGCTGCAGAATTCAGGTTAAATCCCTCCAGCTTTGACTAAAAGCACAGTCATGAAGCCTGGCAGCCAGATGAGAAAAAGCAAGGAGAAATCATTGCTGCAGAAAATGTGGCCGCTTCAATGTTTTTTTTTTTTTTTTTTCACTCACTGTGAATACGACGGTAGATAAAGCTCAGCTGAATAATCCCTCAGAATTGAGCGCTATTAAAACTCTTTGTGAGAAGACGAGACCAAACTTACTTTTATACGTGTGCTGAGATTCAGGTACAGCACATACTTGTACTCTGACCTGAGTTTCTCTCTCTTTGTTTGCCCCTCTTATTTGGATTTTCTTTCTCTCCCTCGAAAAACTGCACTTTCTGTAACACCTAAACACAGTAATGAGGATTCACACTATAAATTTAGGAAGTTCTCGCACACCTTTCCCTGATGAAATCCTTAATATTGCACTTCTCCTCACACTGCGTTTACTGCACAAAAGCTTGTTTTTTTTTTACTTTATATAGATCCTTTTCAGTGACCTAAACTGCTGTGGCTATATCAGACTAGTGTATTCATCTGCTTTGATTCCAGTTGCCCCCAAAAGTATTTGGATACATTTGTTAAAGTATAAATATCAAACAAATGAAAAAAAAAACTTTCTTAGAACCACCTTCACTTTTCTTAGGCACTGATTAAATTGCTTTTAATCAAATGGTTTTACAGCTGATTAACGATCACATCACAACATATTAATTATGAACATAATCCACTAATCACAATCAGAAATCACTTAAAAAGATTGCGTCTGAATCTAATAAGTTATATCGTTTACTTTTTAATTTAAAACTTCGTTTTGTGAAAGTGTTATTTTTGGAAAGTGTGTTTGTGCTCAATTTCAAACACCACTTGGTTTGATATATATGAAATCTCCATACAAACCTGCAAAAAGGTCATCTTAAACCAACCTAAAGCTGGTTTGCTGGTCTTAGCTGGTTTTAGCTGGACTCCCAACCTGGGCAAGTTGGTCTTCAAGCTGGTATCCCAGTCTAAGCATAAAAGAGTACCCAAAATCCTTCTAAAACCACCCAAAAGACCAGTCTCAGAAACCAGCTAAGACCAGCGAATACTGCCCAAATACTCTGATATTAATAATATCATTACACTTTGATTTTAAGCCTTATTATGGTCCCACTTTATATTAGGTGGCCTTAACTTCTATGTACTTACATCAAAAAAATAAGTACAATGTACTTATTGTGTTCATATTATATTGCAAAACACTTTTGCTGATATTGAGGTGGGATACGGGTAAAGTTAGGGACAGGTGTGGTGGTATGGGTAAGTTTAAGGGTAGGGTTAGGTGTAAGGGTATAAAAGTGGGTCCCTTATTATTATTAATCCTCTAATATTATCAATGATAAAAAGAAACACATTTAAAACTTGATTGGTGATATCATGGCTTTTCTTTTAAATACATAAAGTGATTTAGGTTCATATAACCTAATGAACCCTGTATATCGACGGAAGGCCTGAACCTAAGGAACTGAGTTTATGTCCAAACAATTAACCTGTAATAGTTGTACAGGAATATGAAATATGGCGAGTCAAAGACAGTCTTTATCCTTTTAATTAGTCTCATTTATCAGAGGCGAACGTCAGAGCTTCATTTCTGCTCTGGCTCACGCTCCCTTGCCACCTAAGAGGAAAGAATTAACTGCGTGTACATCAAAGCCACTTTTGGCATTCACTGTCATATTGCATTTAACAGAACGGAGAGGGGAATGTGACATTTACTGCCTCCCCTTTGCAGAGCAGAGCGATTGTGCTTTATAGATTTATGTCTGAAACGCCAGCGGTATCCATGAGGAGAAAAGTGCAATTTCACAACGCCATTCACTTTCAAATAACCTCCATTCACACTTTCCCCTTCATCAGAAAGGCTGATAGAAGGGACCGGAAACACTCTTCAGCGTCACCCCATCTCTAATTATATCAGCCCAGTGAATATCCCTTTATACCGCCGACACAATACCCTCAGACTCCAGTGGCGAGTCACGGTGGCTGGCACATATGATCATGTGAGAAAGACAAAGAAACTGCAATTTATTAATTCTTTTAAATAGTATATGTTAGGTTTTTGCCCCTTAGGCATGCCTCATCTCAGTGCTCTTTATTGGCTATTGAATGAACAATTACTCAGCACTGAGGGAGAGTGTAAAATCTCATCTTTATTGGGAGAAAGGCAATAGATTATATAGAAAGAGTACAAGAGGTGGAGTACAGATATAACCAATGAGAGAGAGAATACCTCATATAGCTCATGGTATAGGAATGTGCTTACATATAGAAAACAAGTCTAAATATGGTCATCTCCCGGTCAGATATCCAGGCTTTCCTAGGGATCCCAGAGACCTTGCAATACAAAAACAGATTCAAGATTCAAGAGTTTTATTTGTCACATACACAGTTATATACAGAATACAGGGACCATTCCTGTCCCCCATCCATCCTAGTGGAGCCTTGTTCCTTATATGGACATGGTTTCGGTACATAAAGAAAACTGCAAATCTACTAATATTGTATAAATTAAAATAGGTTATTTCACTGATACCTTATGCCATTATTATGCCAGGTGGAGACAAGTGACTGGCTTTACAAGCGAGTCATTTTAATCATTTGCTTAACCGATTTGTTAAAAAAATATTGATTCCTTTAGGAATTAAATGAACTAAGTGACATGCCGTGTCCCATTTCACCTATACTACACTCTAAAAGTATAGTAAGAAGAAATAGTAATTGATTTCATATTTGATGATCTTTACACAGTTATTAAACAGAATTGAATCAACACTAAACTGACCTTAACTGAACGATGACACTATTTTCTTTTTAGAGAAAGAAATGCTCTGTTTGCATTGAATCATTGCATGAATCAGCTGCATGTAATGTATAAAGCACTATATAAATAAAAGTGACCTGACTTGACTAGATACTAGAGTGTGTACCAAGTAGGAGTAGGCAAAATCTACCAGAAATAGACCATCCAGGGACTTTTGGCATACCCTTTTCAACATACTATATGCTTTGGGGCACACTTATTCTAATCTCACATACTAGGATGGATAGTATGGACGGATGGATAGTATGCACAGATGGACGGATGGATAGTATGCACAGATGGATGGATGGAGAGACAAACGGACGGATGGATGGATGGATGGACCAAAAACACTGATTTGTTCAGGTTCAATGTGTTGCCAGAGTTTGTGTTAAATTATGTTGTGACTTTCTTTGGAACTATTTATATTGGTAAAGTAAATAGGTAGAAATTTTGTCTAAAATGTAAGTTATTCAAGTTTTACTGTATTAAAAACAATATTACAGTCAAATCATGATTACAGAAGAGGGTTCAGCACTCAGAAGAGGAGTGGCAAACGTATTTAGCTGCTGACACACAGCAACACATACGTTTGATTTGTTATCTTCACTATCACTAGTAAAAGGCCCTTGGGATTTCAGGGCACAGGGTGTCACTGTCACTGCCATCCCGGTCCCTCTTATGTCTTTATTCATCTTTCTATCTGTCTCTCTCTCCAATCTGATAACAATCCTCTCAATCATGTCTGTCTTTCCCTGTTACTCTCCTTCTTTATGTTGTCCTCTGATTGAATGCCTTCAACTCTGAATGTAATTTTACAGTTAAAGGTGGGGTAAGTGCTTTCTGGTAACCGATGTTGATATTTCAAATCACCAAAACAAACACGCCCCTACCCTAAAAGGGTCTCGCCCCTATTTTGATAGCACCGCCCCACACATACGTTCGCAACGCAGGCAAATCTGCTGTGCCAGCCGGCCAAGGGTACAATGTCATTAATAAGTGAAAGCAATGTGTGTTACTATGGTAATCCAGGTCGAATGTTCAATGAAAAAGTCATCCCTTCCATCCCAAAAACACAAACACAGTTCTCATGAACAACTTGATAGCACAAGCACAACAGTCCAACTAACGAACACATTACAATTGTGACAAGATTAGAGGGTTATATCGATCACTAAATGAGGAACCAAAGGAAACAAACATACATTAGGAGTTTATTGTCTTACTTTTCGGACACACTGTGAGTTAATGCTTGAAACAGACAGTGGTTTATAGGATGTGGAAATGAATGGGTCTTTATCATCGTTGAAGTAAACGACGATACGATTGCAAATGGACAAACAAGAGAACGTGACACACGAGCATATCCAAGCAAAAGCCAGCATATATTAGTTCTGTGAAACAAAACAAAAGCAATGTTACTCGCCTATCGAGAAGAAATAAAGCAACCTCGGCGTCAGAGGTCGCTGGAAAGCTGATACTTCTTGCCTGATCGTAAGCCTTCTTTTGTTCCACAGACACCTTCCCCTTTTTTCTTTTATCTGCCATCTCTCTCTTTCTGTCGTCGCTTGGCTAATGTCCGTCCTGTGTGTCGTGTCTTTTGAATAATGACGTGCACTGAGTGCTCTCTTCTCACCATCATTAGCAGACACGCCCCTTACTGCTGATTGGCTACAAGTTTGTTTTGGTACTCGGCCGGAGACACTTTTATAAAGCAGTTTTGAAATAACACTTACCCCACCTTTAAAACTCCCGACTGTTTACCGTGACATTGTCAAGTACTGTTTGGAAATCCTTTCCTCCTTTTATCCGCTTCCAAAAACAAACAAAAAAACGATTTGTCTTATTTTATATATTTTTAATAATAACTATTATTATTACTATTACTACTACTATTACAAAGTTTGCCAAAGGAGAAAATAAATAAATAAATAAATAAATAAATAGTTCAAAAATACAGATTTGTTCTGTAACGAAACACCACTATTGAATGAGGAGAGTCAGAATCTTATTCTGTATCTATTATTATTATTATTATTATTATTAATAAATGCAATACTTTATTAATACAAATATATATTATAAAAGTTTTCCAATGGGGTAAAATAAATAGCCACATTTGTCTTGTTTTAAGAATGTTTTGTTTTTTGTGGAAAATTTCACCCCTTGAAGTGTCAGTGTTTATCTCAATAGCCACACAAACTGGGGGTAGGGAGGTGTTGTATATAAAACTTATTATTCACCTGTCTCCTGACCTGTTTGCTCGTATAACTGTGTATTGGGCAACCCTGCTGTCTTGAGTGTGCGTGTGTGTATCCTGCCAGGCCAGGACAGAAAATTACTGGGCACCCTGCAGAGCGGAGCGGTCCTCCCAAGGCCATGGCGGTCCTGGCGAGGTTACTGCTGCCCACTTCATCACTGTCATCCCGCCGCTGGGGTGGAAAGGATACACTGCCCCAAACACACAAAACGGACCACTGAAGAGTGACCGTGATGAAACACAGCCAATGATAAGGACTGGAGATTGGAGATAGATCTGACTTTTTGTTTAGGGACAGATGAAACCAGAATAGTCTCTTTACTCTTTCGTACATACAAAATATGTTTATTTCATGTGTCTGACCTACAAATATAGAATTATGATAACATTGATGCTAAAGAACATCTTCATGAAAACATATTTACTTCTTTACAACCAGCTAAAAAAATAAGCCATATACATCTTATAGGTGCCTAAAGCAAGGATAAATTTTATGTAATATTTTTCACAATAAAATGCAAGAGATTTGTTCAAGTATCTAATCCAACACAGCAAAAGTAATAGTGATCTTGCTATAGCAAAATGTTACCAAAAGAAGAAAAAAAACATTATCATCACGTTGCAAGGCCTGTGCATGGTGGGAAAAAAATAACACTTTGCTCTAGCAGAGCAAAAATAGTATAAAATAATAATGTTCTTGATAACAAGGATTGCTTCAGAGTACTATAGTCTATGCAGAAAGTCCATTATATGTAATGTGGCATGGCATGAAGAGGCTGCTTTTCTTCTCTTGACTTTTAGCACTTTCATGTAACATTTAATAGTCAGCATACAACTTACAGACAACAAAGGGTTTCAGTGAGGCTACAGTGTCACACACCACCACACGTATCACTAGTAGAACGCTCACAGAGAATTTTAAGGCAAATGTGTTTCATTTAAAGTCAGATGTGGGATGTTCCTACTTGATATCACTCACTTCCAAGTATAAAGGCTTTTCATAACCTGATGACACAAATTAAAATGAAATGAAAACTAAAATGAAAGCATTAACTTTTGTTGAATTGTGAAACAGAATCTCCTAACAATGAGATTGCAGATGATAAAAGTGATTATGTTATACTTGTGTTTTGCAGGTGCAATATTATTATCATAAGAAAAGCTCATTTACAGTGTTTTACACACGTTTCTGCAAAAAGAATTTTGTCTATACTGCACAAAATTCAACTGAAAAAAAATATATATACAAGCAGAATAAATTTACATGAGAAGCAACACTGCATATTTTCTCTTACTGGACTGGCAGATATTTTATAATCTATAGTGCAACAAAACAAAATACATTTATTAAAAGATACATTCTCTGAAAACGTGTGCTACTTCATGTAAATCAAGCGTTACATTAGTTCTGGCAGGTCACGTTAGTCAAACTCGCATCAGCTGATCACGTCTACCTATAGGAATACGACGTCTATCACAGCACACATATGTATAGCTCCTCAGTACTATCAGCAGCTATCGCGTTCTCCAGAGCTCATTTTCCCTCCTCCATCCCCAGCTCCTCCTCTTGTCAGTCAGGATTTGGTATTCTAATTCCCCTTGAATCAGACTAAATTCCTGAATTATATTTGTACATTTAATATCAACATTAATGATATCTGCAATACATTATTGTTTCTGTTTTGTTTCCCCTAAGGGGGGTTATTGCTGCTCTCCCTGCTCTTATCCATGCTAGGTTGCATGAATGCGCAGGGAGTTCTTGACCAGAACAGAACCATACCGCCAATCCAAAATATATGCTAACAGTCAATCAATCATATTTGACGGTAGTGGTCCTGACAGAAATGTATCTTATTTGAAGGATCTTTTGACATCTTGGGCCTTATCATACACCCAATGCAATGTACCGCCAGAAGCGGTGCAAGTGTTGTTTTTTTTTCTAATTTCAACCCCGACGCAGTTATCATTTTCACGTCCAGTGCCACGGTGGTTAAACAGCAAATGCTGGTCTGCAAATGGGCGTGCTGGTCTGAAAACGAGGTGTGTTCAAGCGTATTGTTGACGCGTCACTATTTTGAGGCAAATTAAATAGACCTCGCCATTTATTTAGGTGCAATAGTTTTTTATTTATTTATTTGATTTTTATTTAAAGAGTCCACAACGTACGTACACTTAGTTTATTACACACAGGGATGTGCAGCGGCACATCAACATTTAAATATAAAAATGTCATAATGGATAGTCATTGCATGTATCAGAATTAGCCTACCTATTTGCCATAATGACAAGCAAGCAGTCGTCATTGGACGAGCAGATCCCTAGAGAAGCATTCATTTTTTACTGCTTGCAAACTCCGTCATGTAAATAGTGAATGTGTCATGGCGCAAGCGCAACTGGCTTTTAAAGGGAATGGGAGATAAGACTCTGATTGGTTTATTGCATGTTATGCCCAAAACACTCCCATGACTCATTACGAGAACAGGGAGAACCCCTTTAGACCTTTTTTCCTGTTGTTAAACTAGCAAAAGTGGATTCAGACACGCCCTAAGTGCACTTGCACCGAGCACTTTAGACCATGTTGTAGCGTATGGACGGTGCTCATACATGATCAAACAGACCAATACTTTGTGCGAAATGAGTCAACAGGACTCGGCGCCGTGAAGTCTACAGACTGACAGGTTAACGGTTCTAAAAGGACACAAACCAGCCTCTTGCAGCCCACGAGAGACCATCATAAATAAAAGCCCCCCACTCATGCACACATACCAAAGCACCCAAAGGGGGTTATATGACTTTTAACTTAGTTATTTTTCATTTTAGATGTGCTGTGTTCCCTGTATGTATGCATGCTTTTTGTTATAACCATTTTAGATGTGTTTGATAGGTTAGAAACTTATAATCAGGAAATGCTTAATGAAGAACAACGTCAAGCCTCACCCTTCCTTTAATTCATAAGTTAAACTCCCCATGCTTGGTCTCGAAATCTTTGTCTCTCAATTTGTAGACCGTCTATGTGCGTTGTGTGGTACTACGATGCATCAAACTCTTTCTTTTATGCCAAAACCCCAAAGTCTGCATACCAAAACCCCAAAGTCTGCATACCTAAGAAAGCCATAAACATGTTAATGAGGCGAGACCCGAAGACAAAGGGAGATTTCCGGCTTCTGAGTTTCTTCGCTCCGATTGGCTGTTCCGACAAAAGAGGCGTGCCCCATGAGGGCCCTTCTTAAGTGGCCTCTAGGCTCTCCTCTCACTCTCTTGCCACTCTCTTGTCTCTCTCTTCGCTCCTCTCTTTCTCTCTCCCTGCTTTTGACCCCCTCTCTGGACTCTTCCTCGGCGCGGATTTTCGGGTTGCCCGCGCGCCATCTTCCAAAGGACATTACCACACAAAGGAACCAAAGTTGAATTTCCCGCGGACTCCAAAGACCCACCCTGCAAGATTCAAACACGGACCGGATCGCGGAATTCCCCCACACGCACGAATTCGAGATCAAGGAAACATATGCAAGTATCCCTTAAGCTGTCGTTATAAAGTCTTGAGCTTATACCAATAAGTTGGACTGATTTCTTGCTTGTGCTCAATAGGTTGTGTCGGTAATACCACCGTTTCCGTCTCTCTCTCTCTCTCTCTCTCTCTCTCTCTCTCTCTCTCTCTCTCTCTCTCACTCTCTCTCTCTCTCCTTCCTGCTTTCAGTTCATTTGTGTATGTTTGTTTATTGTTTGTTGATTTATTAAAATATATATATTCACACGTGATTGTGCCTGAATTGCTCACCCATAGGTCCCTTTTACGGTGAACCGACCCTGTTACAAATTAAAAAGAAAGATACTTCTCCTGGCCAGAGAAGCCTTGTCTAAGAGTTATTAAAAAAAAGTAGATAGTTGGTGGACAATTATCCATCCTTTGAACTCAATTCTAGAATCAAAGAAATTTCTAAAAGTTGAATCAAGCCCTAGATATTAATAATTGTTATAATCCGTTATAATCAACTGTTAATATCCAAATTCCCCTCTGTGCCGATTTATGCATGTTTGATCGTAACACGATTAAACGCATGCATAAATTCCGCACCATTTCCCCTGGGGCTAGATCTCGCTACAATGTGCTTAAATCATTAAAACAGAGCCCCTTTACAGGAATATTAGCCAAAAATACTTTTAGCAGCGTACACTCACCTAAAAGATTATTAGGAACACCATACTAATACTGTGATTGTCCCCCTTTCGCCTTCAGAACTGCCTTAATTCTACGTGGCATTGATTCAACAAGGTGCTGAAAGCATTCTCTAGAAATGTTGGCCCATATTGATAGGACAGTATCTTGCAGTTGATGGAGATTTGTGGGATGCACATCCAGGGCATGAAGCTCCCGTTCCACCACATCCCAAAGATGCTCTATTGGGTTGAGATCTGGTGACTGTGGGGGCCATTTTAGTACAGTGAACTCATTGTTCTCAATGTTCAAGAAACCAATTTGAAATGATTCGAGCTTTGTGACATGGTGCATTATCCTGCTGGAAGTAGCCATCAGAGAATGGGTACATGGTGGTCATAAATGGATGGACATGGTCAGAAACAATACTCAGGTAGGCTGTGGCATTTAAACGATGCCCAAGTGGCACTAAGGGGCCTAAAGTGTGCCAAGAAAACATCCCCCACACCATTACACCACCACCACCAGCCTGCACAGTGGTAACAAGGCATGATGGATCCATGTTCTCATTCTGTTTACGCCAAATTCTGACTCTACCATCTGAATGTCCCAACAGAAATCAAGACTCATCAGACCAGGCAACATTTTTCCAGTCTTCAACTGTCCAATTTTGGTGAGCTCATGCAAATTGTAGCCCTTTTTCCTATTTGTTGTGGAGATGAGTGGTACCCGGTGGTGTCTTCTGCTGTTGTAGCCCATCCGCCTCAAGGTTGTGCGTGTTGTGGCTTCACAAATGCTTTGCTGCATACCTCGGTTGTAATGAGTGGTTATTTCAGTCAAAGTTGCTCTTCTATCAGCTTGAATTCTCCTCTGACCTCTAGCATCAACAAGGCATTTTCGCCCACAGGACTGCCGCATACTGGATGTTTTTTCCTTTTCACACCATTCTTTGTAAACCCTAGAAATGGTTGTGCGTGAAAATCCCAGTAACTGAGCGGATTGTGAAATACTCAGACCGGCCCGTCTGGCACCAACAACCATGCCACCCTCAAAATTGCTTAAATCACCTTTCTTTCCCATTCTGACATTCAGTTTGGAGTTCAGGAGATTGTCTTGACCAGGACCACACCCCTAAATGCATTGAAGCAACTGCCATGTGATTGGTTGATTAGATAATTGCATTAATGAGAAATTGAACAGGTGTTCCTAATAATCCTTTAGGTGAGTGTATATGAACGCATTTATGTATTTCATTTGGATAAGTAAAGGTTTTATCATTAACAGTATATTTTTATCTGGGTCATAAACAGTATTATTTTAGTATTATTTATATACTAATAATATTTAATAATATTTTAATTAGCTTTTTATATCCAGTTATTATCGTTTGTCATGTGCTTTTGTCATTTGTATTGATTTTTAATATATATTTCAATTTAGCTTTCATTTATTTGTATTTAAGTTTTATCAATTTTATCCATTACACTAACACATTTTATTTCTAATATTTATTTATTTCAGCTTTATTTCAAGTAATGAAAATGCCAATACTGCTCATATACCCTTTATATATCCACAATTCAACTAAATTGTATATTATGAAATACCAAAAAAATTCCCCAAATCCTTTAAAATCCAACTTCTATTCCACTTTTCCAAAAAAAGAAAGTAGGACATTCCATGTTGGAGTTAAACAGAATACAACAGAAGCTATTAAATATACCTTTGTACTAGAGAAACGCACCACTTTACAACATGCCATAGTGCATTTTAGTAGGTGAGTAGGGGTTAAGTAGTTCACACTGTCCCAACAAACACCAACAATCAGATTATTAAAATATTGTAATTTATTAGTGCATTGTGAACAATGCTCTAGTAAAGAGATACTTTATTTCAAAGACATTATTTCCGTGGGTTTAAGATCAAAAGAAATGCAAGTATGAGCAGTTGCAAGGTTCTGAAGTCACGCCGTGCCAAAACACAGTTGAGATGTTGGCGTGCACTGCTTTTGTAGCCCAATTAAATAGTGATGATGTAGCTCAGACAAGGTTTAAGCCTGACATGAAGTGTTCATGTAGACTGATTGTGTCTGCAACAGATTGACTATGGGCTTCACTGCAGAGGTGATTAAGATAGAGGAGAGAGATTTATGGCCTGCTGCTCCTAAGAGAAGGTAATTGAAATCATTCCCATCGCCAGAGCTCTCTTCTCTCCTTCTCCCCAGGTCAATGTCGACTAAAGAATCGTCAGCTCTTGCGTTGTTTACCACATCGAGATCTGCTTCACCTTGCTTTCACATTGCCGCCCCGCGTGCTTGCGTGCGCACATAAGCTCTTTATTTCTAAGGGCGATGGAGGCTGTTATCACTATCAGCCGCTCCTGTAATTAAGACATTAGAGTTTCCAGCACCACTCAGCGCATTACCGGGGAAGAAAAGGGCCGCTTGTGAGACGAAGAAGAGGAGCGCCTGATGGTTTATCTCAAGGGCTAATTAAAAATGGACAGAATCTTTCATTTTCTTCTTCTCTGCATTTTGGACGGCTGGCGACCCTGCGGCTCCTGGAGATTTTGCTGACTTTCTGAGCTCCAGCGTTGCGCAAATAACTTCTCCGGGCTGACCTAGAAGTTGCGAGAAGGCGAAAAACAGCCCATTTCAACTCTACTTGGCAGAACTTCAAACGATCGCAGAGATTTTGAAGAGACCCATTATGGGTGACTTGCTCAGTTAGTGCCATCGCTCGTCAAAATAGTTTCTTTTCTCGCCCCTCTCATATCAAGACGGTCGTTTCACAATGTCTGTCTCGTGTGTAATCGAGCTGAGGAACTATATAATGGCGTATTTGCATTACAAAGCGTGCTGCTAGCGTTAGTGCAGTAGCAAAGAGGAGTGTGGCATATGGGGTTTTCGAAAAGTCCAGCGGTGCATTAGCTATCAAAGATCTCTCTGATCACTGCCCTTCTCTGAAGCAATCCCCCTGTTGTTCAAGTGTAGAGAGAAAAGTAAGTCAGAGATAAACAAAAAATATATGATGCAATTTCAGCCATCTGGACACACACACACTCACAACCCTACAGATTAATAGAAGACTTAGTTCAGTTCTGCCTGAAAGAGGTGTTAAACAGGCTCATTTTGTGCTGAAAGTGAACACACTTTCAAGGAAACTCTTCTTTTTGGTATGTTATATATGTGTCCGTCTCTCATTAAGTGGATTAGGACCATTTAAAGTGTGAGATATTGAATGTGGCAATACATTGGCTGAGGATGAAAGCAATTCTGTCTTTTTTAGTCCTTAATAGGTCTTCACGGGTCAACTTCAATCTAAAAATCCGAGGTCCGACCAGAAACCTGAGTGGTTTGGGTCCAAAACTGGACACGAGAAAACCTGAATTAATTTTAAGTCCCCATGAAATTAAGGTTGAAGTTTTTTGGCTTTTAGTATAAATATGTTAGCCTTCCTGTTGTCTGTAAGCTAGTGTGCTCCAAAACAATCACAAAATTCACATTTAGAAGATATACGAATTCAAAACTCTGCAAAACCCAAAGCACTCAAGAGGATGAGTGCTGGGATTTGCTTAATCTTAACATTAAAAATGTCCTTGTCATTTGAGGTGCAACAAAGCTTCCGAGTAGTTTATCATCACTTGGCACTGGTATGAGTAGATGTAGTTTCCTCTTTTACATACAGATCCAGTCATGTTAAAACAAAATGCCATTGGATCGGGTCAGACTAGGGTCTCATTTTATCAGGTCGGTCTCAGGTTGAGTTTTTCTTTTCTTTTTTTAAGTGTATGCACATCTGATTCACGTAAGAAGTGATGCAGGTCAATTTGGGTCGGGTACAAATTAGGAACGTTCTCAGTTCCATTGATGCACAATATATGAAAATTAAATGCATATTGTGATATGCAAAAAGCTAAACCAGGTATGAACACTCAAGTTTTAAATAATTACCCCGACAAGGATTTTGCACTCAAAAAAAGTCCGCCTTTTTTTGTCATTTTATTTATTTTGTTATGCAGATGCACCAAAAATCACCCCACTCACTGATTCATTTTTTTTTTCCATATGTAGCTATTCAACTCAAATACAAGATACCGCAATGTCCTTTTTTTTTTTCCTTTTTTTTTTTTTTTTCAATATCGTGCAGCCCTAGTTTCACTTTACTGTCATGACATTATGCTAGGCCAATTCTTAAAATGGCTGACACAGTTATAAAATGAAAATGCTCAGCTTGATTCAAAATAGCTTCCTTTAACTTCACAGCTACATAGTATGTGATGCTCAGGACATCTTATTCAATCAACACACTGAACCACAGCTGTGTTGTTCTGGCTCATGGCCCAGACTGAAAAACAACATAGTTTTTAGACCAAACTGTGACAAATTGACTGTATTTGCAGCTGTAGTCATTAATCAGTTACAGCTGCTGTTGGTTTTATTGGAGTAAAGGCATCATTTGTATGAGAATGGAAATTTTATGATCAATCAAAAGATGAAGGTATTTGGTCATCGATCAATCAGTTAGATAAGGAGACTTTAAAATGATTTTGCTTCAAAAACTGAATATATTCATACTGCTTGCTTACAGTGCTGCGCATAAAGACACTATAAACCAGAGCTATATTCAACTTCAACAAGTGGGCCAAATGGAAAAAGTCTTTGAGGCGTAGGGACCGAGACAGAATATTTTGTCAGCGAAAAGCCTCAATCTGCAGATAACGGTTCTGCAATGTGTTTGTTTACTACATAAATTAAATGAATAGCTTCCATTGTCACCAAGCAAGGAAATTCAGACAAACACATTTACAAAATCAGCCAAAAAGTGCTTTTAAAATTGCTCCATAACATAGCGAGTCAGAATCATGGAAAATATGCTATTAGCCATAAAAAGAAGCAAACAGGGTTATAAAGCAGAAGGACTCACAAAAGAATGCTTCAGTAGGTGTATACCTTTATAGCGGTGTACTATAGTATATTTAGTTTCTGTGCCTTGGAGAATAAGATAACACTGTCGGCACCATACGGGAAACATCACATGAGTCAGTGAATACTGCAACTGGAAGCTGAATAAATACATAAGCCAAAGAATAAAATAAAATAAATAAATAAATAAATAAATAAATAAATAAATAAATAAATAAATAAATGAATGAAATGTGAAAATCAAACAGATGGAATAGATACCTGCTAAAATAAATGTATGATTTTCATATCCGTAATTACATCCATTTTCTGCCATTGTCATTTACGTCTTACCAGCTGCCATTACAGAGACCCACACAGATGAACCCTGTTGATGGCAAATTCAGTACACAGTCTAGAAATCAAGGCTAGGACAAACTGAATCACAATGCATCCACAAAAGAGCAAAAAGTGGGACAACTGTGCATTTAAAATGCTGGAGATGCATTTTAAGAGAGAGACAGAGAGAGAGAGAAACACCTACATGACTACTGACAAAATAAAATAACCCCCCAAAAAATCTCTGTGTGTGTGTGTGTGTGTGTGTGTGTGTGTGTGTGTGTGTGTGTGTGTGTGTGTGTGTGTGTGTGTGTGTGTGTGTGTGTGTGTGTGTGTGTGTGTGTGCTTGCTTATGCGATTTATGAGGACACAAATTTGTATAATGACATGGGTATTACACTGGTATTACAACGTAAACATGGTTTATGAGGACATTTCGTGTGTCCTCATAATAAAAATGGCTTTAAAAACACACTAAACAATGTTTTATTAAAAATGTAAAAATGCAGAATGTTTTCTGTGAGAACATGGGTAGGTTTAGGGGTAGGGGCAGTGTAGGGGGATAGAATATACGGTTTGTACGGTATAAAAAACATTACGTCTACGGAGAGTCCTCATAACGATAGGTGCACCAACTGTGCATTTAAAATGCTGGAGATGCATTTTAGAGAGAGAGAGAGAGAGAGAAACACCTACATATTTTGACTGCTGACAAAATAAAATAACCCCCAAAAAATCTGTGTGTGTGTGTGTGTGTGTGTGTGTGTGTGTGTGTGTGTGTGTGTGTGTGTGTGTGTGTGTGTGTGTGTGTGTGTGTGTGTGTGTGTGCTTGCTTATGCGATTTATGAGGACACAAATTTGTATAATGACATGGGTATTACACTGGTATTACAACGTAAACATGGTTTATGAGGACATTTCGTGTGTCCTCATAATAAAAATAGCTTTAAAACACACTAAACAATGTTTTATTAAAAATGTAAAAATGCAGAATGTTTTCTGTGAGAACATGGGTAGGTTTAGGGGTAGGGGCAGTGTAGGGGGATAGAATATACGGTTTGTACGGTATAAAAAACATTACGTCTACGGAGAGTCCTCATAACGATAGGTGCACCAACTGTGCATTTAAAATGCTGGAGATGCATTTTAAGAGAGAGAGAGAGAGAGAGAGAAACACCTACATATTTTGACTGCTGACAAAATAAAATAACCCCCCAAAAAATCTGTGTGTGTGTGTGTGTGTGTGTGTGTGTGTGTGTGTGTGTGTGTGTGTGTGTGTGTGTGTGTGTGTGTGTGTGTGTGTGTGTGTGTGTGTGTGTGTGTGTGTGTGTGTGTGCGCGTATAAATACATTTTAACTTATTTTTGTTATTTAATAAGTCTGAATTCACTCATGCCCATGAAATGAACTGAAAGGAATTAAAGTGAACTGAACATCTGTTTTCCATTAGCAAATATAAACGCATACTGTATATCTGTCTCAACTTACTCATATTGTTGAGAAACATTGCATTTAACAAGACTCCAGAGACTTTGAATTATTATACTAAAAGCAAATTAGTATGAAAGAAGATTGCAGACATGTTGGCATTCATCACTGGCAATCTAGTTTGCTACTCTTGTTCACACACACATACACTTGTGAGGGCATTCATTAACAATGCAATCTCTAACACCCATCACAACTAAGTGCCTAACCTGAACCCTTAACCTAAACCAACCCTTAAACTAACTATAATTGTATCCCTAAAACCAGGTATTGACCCTCAAACAGGCATTTAAAGGGATCTCAGAAAGTAAAGACCAGCCAAAATCTCCTCACTCTCATTGTCTTCCTTCCGATGGTCTAAAACTCAAGCCAGTACACACACACGCACGCACACACACACACACACAATCCCACAATGTAGACCAAACCTGACTCAGACCAACATACACAACCTTCAACCAGTTTTTCTTGAAGTCTAAGGGCCTGTCAACAGATAATCTCTGCCCTTGGCTATAAATCAGTGATGTCACAGCTGTTATTTTTTGTGTGCATAATTGCGTTTAATTATAAATCCTGTGAGCTATCCTTTTATTTCAGTTAATGAGCTTGATTGCCTTTCCTGTGTCATATTATTGAACTGTTGTCGCCACCCAGACTCCATCAGCCTCAGTGTGTGCAGAACACAATCTCCAATGGATTAAACGCACATACCTTAACAGTGTAATAGCGTAAATGGCACAAACTTATTTGCATACTCATTACACCAAATTCAAGGAGTGGGAGGGCAAGATTAATTGTCTAAATTAAATTGCTGTGGTTGTATTGCGTGTTCCTCCCTTCTGATATTTGATTTTGTGCTGACACATCACCCTGTAGAGATTCTGCCATACAGTTTACTTCAAGTTATTTCACACGTGAGAACAACAAAAAATTACTCATCTATTCAGAGTTTGAGGTAAAAATTAAATGTCTGCTCTTGCATGCAGGAATATTCATTTTAATCAATCAGTTTTATAATTATAATAATAACAATAATAACTGTTGTTATGATAAATATTGATATTTTAAATAACAATATACTAAGCTATTATTATTATATTATCATTATTATTATATTATTATTATTATTATTGTTGTTGTTGTTGTTGTTATTTAAATTCTGTTTATGTATAATAATATTGATTCATTTATATACATTTACAACAATGATAAAAGTAATATATTATTTTAATAATAATAATAATAAATCATTCTACAAATTTACATATGTTTTATAGTATAATATTTAGACAAATGCTTCTAATAATAATAATAATAATAATAATAATAATAATAATACATTATTATTAGTAGTAGTAAGTAGTAGTAGTAAAACATTATTATTAATAATAGTAATAATAATAATAGCAATAATAAATGATGTGTATATATATATATATATAATTTAAATAATTATAATAAACTATCATTAGTTTATTATTAATAATAATTGTTGTTGTTAATTATGAATATTTAAGTTACAATTTATTTATAATAATATTTATTAATTAAATACATTTACAACAATGATAAAAGTAATACATATATTATTAATAATAATAATAGTAATAATAATAATATATCATTTACAAATTCCATATAATTTAAGTGTTTCACAGTATATTTAGACAAATGCTTCTATAATAATAATAATAATAATAATAATAATAATAATAATAATAATAATAATAATAATAATAATAATAATAATAATACATTTGTATTATTAATAATAATAATACATTATTATGAATAATAATAACTATAATAACTGTTGTCGTATCTATATCTAAATAAATATGATATATATTCATATTAATTAAAATAATAATACATTATTATTATTATTATTATTATTAATTATTATTGTTGTTGTTTATTATTGTTGTTATATAATTAATATTTAAATGACAATAATATATAACATTTATTAATTTATATAAATTTACAACAATGATAAAAGTAATACATATTTTAATAATAATAATATAATTCTAAAAATTCCATATCATTTACATTTTCTTCATAATATAATATTTAGACAAATGCTGCTATTTATTCAGTTGTTTAATTATATAAATTACTGTGTTTTCTACTTTTACTGCTAGTATTTAAATTCAGTAGTTTGTAGATTGACAAATTACTGTTTCAAAGTAACACTGAAGTGTTGGACGTGTTAATCTTACCTTCTTGTAAATTGCGACTGTCAAAATTGATTGAAGTGTTCGTATCTCAGTGAAACACAGATGCTAATGATAGGAAATGCTGCATGCTGAGAGCAGTGTAGCTGTGAGAAACAGCATGGAGTTTGTCTGACCTGTAATCCCTGAATAGGCAGCACCGCAAAGGAGGTGAACAGCTGGGTAGCGTCACGTGAGAGAGTAAGAAAGTGCTCCTCCGTGACAGCCATGTGCTTCTCCTGTGACCCCTGTGCCAGTCTATGCAAATCCGAGCGGATGGCTACCACAGCGCAGAGTTAATGAGAGAGAGATGGAGAGAAGGTGAGCAAATTAAAACAATCTCTTCCAGGGTTCATATACTAGCGCCATATGTTCCTGGAGCTAGCGAACAATCCACAACAGTTAAAATTGCTGTGACCTATCACCGTGCCACAAACCGCCGTCGTCTCAGCCCTAGCATAACAGCCAAATGTTCATCATTTAGAAAGCACTTCTCAACATAATTGGATATGGCACAAGGAAATGGCATGCATTTTGAAACAGAATGCTCTTCGACAGGGGCATTGTTGCTGCCATGTTTTTTATCAGCTGTCAGGTTCAAAGTAACAATAGAGCTTTAGCATTACAATCTCAGTTGATGATCTCAAAGAGATAAAATACAATCATTTCGCCTCTCTAATCTACTTGAACAGACTTCCACTGAGGTCCCGACTGTTGACAGAGGCACAAAGCTTTATGAATTTTTAAGTTTTCTCAATAGGCCTGGTGCAGACAAACAGCACTTTTAAAAAAAAATTATAATTGTTTATCTGCCTGATTCCTGACCCTCGCTGACAGAACGACGCATGGCGGAGAGAAAAGTCTGATTTTGTTATTGAATTGGAGATGAGGTGGATGGAAAAAACAATTTAACATCAATTTTAGGTGAATGAAAAACATGCAAATAACACGACATAATGGAAAAGGCTGTATCGCACAGAATGAGGGTTTGATGATAGGGAATCACTCAGACAAATAATTGCATTGGCCTCTATCTTAGCCCTTGACAAATGTGTTGCCACATAGTCACGTGTAAACATGCCGCCATAATGCTTTAGGAGAAAATGGTGTTTATCCAGGAAAGATGCTGTTTCACACTGTTGTTGTTGTTGTTAATACAGAACAATTTTAGACATGTAAACTAAAGTTCATCTGCTGCTAAGCGATCCCAATTATAGTCATTTCGCTTTCTGTTTTGGCCACCGTTTTGCGATGTTTGCCAAATTGTGCATGCCACTTGAGGTTAAATAACTGAGCAAAGGATCTGTTTCTATAAGTGACATCTTTAATCAACACTTATCTATCACTAATGAGTAAGTCTTTCATTAGCCGGCTTGACTATGTCAGGATGCGAAGCGCATTGAAACTGCATTGATTTGGACCTTCAACATTTTGGTTGCAATTGAAAACCTGCCATGTGAAGAAAAATCCTGGAATGTTTTCCTCAAACTTAATTTCTTTTCCACTGAAGAAAGAAAGACATGAACATCTTGGATGAGATGGGGGTGAGTAAAATATCAGGAAATTTTCATTTTGAAGTGAACTAATCCTTTAAGCCATAGGTGTATATGACTTTCTTCTTTCAGATGAACACAATCGGATTTGTATTAAATAAAGTCTTGGCTTCCAAGCTTTATAATGGCAGTGACTAGAGCATGATATTTTGAAGGCCAAAAAAGTGCATCTATCCATCATAAAATTAATCCACATGGCTCCGAGGGGTTAATATAAGCAGAATGAGGCGAAGCAATGCATTTGTGTAAGAAAAATATCCATATTTAAAACTTTATAAACTAAAATAACTACACTGTAAACCCTAACACTCAAAATAATTAATTGGTTTGAGTAGAGCCAACTCAACTTGAACAAATTAGTTCAATCAAATACAATTTTATGAGTATTTAGAACTATTTTTTTCTTTTGAGTTCACAAAACAGACACATTTTAAGTAATCTGAATTGTTTCATTGTTTTGAGTTCTATGAACTTGTTTTTTTAATTAAGTGTTATATTATGTTTTTGCATGCAAGGTTAAAGTTAAGTAGGAATATTAGTAGTGTTTAATGTTTTGCTATGCTAGTTTAGAAGAGTTTCTGTTATGTTGGTTTGTTCCATCATGGTGACGAGTAGCATGAGCTTAGTTTGAGAACAGATTTACAGTATGTTAAATGTATATTACAGCCCTCATTCAGCAAGTGCTATGCTAATCCTATCAAAGTATTGTTTTATCAATTAGCAAGAGGTAGCATTTATTGAATTAGCTAGTTAAAACTAGCCAAGTTTCCACTACCAACAATATTATTTTAAGTTAAATGTATGAATTAGCTTACTCAAATATTTGAATTTAAGAGAAATTCAAATGTATGAGTACAAAATAAAAGTTCTGCTTGCTTAAACTTAAAATTTCTTAACTTAAAAAATTGATGTAACTGATTGCTTCATTGGAGTTTTGCCAACTTATTCGGGTTTACAGTGTAGCATCAGACAGACGGGCATATGCATCGATTTACAACGAAAGAGTAACCCCTGACCTGAAACATGGCATAGTAACGAATGCGGAAGTGCAGAAGTCACAAATTAGAAGTCTAAAATTAGAATTTTTAAAGAGAAATGTCAAAAGAATTCGCGCTTGAGTTTGTTGCCCAGCCCTATTTGCTTGAACCGCGAGAGGCGGCAAAGCTTACGCTACTCCTACATCTCCTACTCCTACTCCTACTGCCTGAAGCTAGATATTTTAGTTTTTAAAGTTTTAAATATGGATATTTTTCTTACACAAACGCATTGCTCCACTTCAGAAGGCTTTTATTAACCCCCCGGAGCCGTGTGGAGCACTTTTATGATGCATGGATGCACTTTTTTTGGGTGTACAAGGATGGCTTGACAGTGAGTAAATCATGGGCTAATTTTCATTTTTGGGTGAACTTTCCCTTTAATAGTAATTTCAGCATTTACTAATAAATTATTAAAATCAAAAGTTGTATTTGTTAATTTTAGTTAATGCACTGTGAACTAACATGAACAAACAATGAACGACAGTATTTTTATTAACTAACATTAACAAAGATTAATAAATACAGTAATAAATGTAATGCTAATTGTAAGTTAATACATTAACTAATGTTAACAAATAAAACTGTACTGTAAAGTGTTTTTAATAACAACATTCAGTGAGAAGGCTAGGAAATGAAACTGAAGTTGTTTTATTAAATAACTCTATTAAAAAGTGCAGTGTACATGTTTGTCAGTCATTTTCTCTTTGTAATGCGTTTTGCCCGAGGGTAAAAACACATTGTGCAACTGATGGTTCACAGACCCTGTCTACAACATTTCCTAGTGGACCTGTAGTGGACAGAATATGATTCAAACAGTTTAGATCTTGTAGTATGGCCTGGGAGTTGCTGTGACAGTGTGTCTACAAAGATTTACACAGTGGATGGTAGGTCAGAACCTGAGAATTTTTTTTTCTGTACTTCTCTGACAACTCTCCGAGCTGTTATATCAGAAAGTGACACCATTGGTGAGTGCTCTCAAAAGGTACATTGGCAGCGGAAGCCTCTGAAGACCACAAAAAAACAGAGATGCTTAAGGAATACAATAAACTCATGACTAGCCCTATACTAGTAGTGTACTGCATACTGGTTCAGATGGAAATTGAATGACACCATGAATTAACTACTACACACATTAAAGGAATAGTTTTGAGCTCACCCTCAAGTTCTTCTTCTGTTGAACACGAAACCGCTGAAAAAATGGGTCTCGGCCCGCTTCCAAACAAGCTCTGGTGCGGTTCGAATGATGTATGAACGCAACACAGACCAAAGACATGTAAATGAAGGAAAAATAGTGACTCTAAAAAGGACAGAACGCTCATGCATATCGTTTTTTTTTTTCTCTCGTCATAGTCATGATGTTGCTCATCACAGTTCAGTATAGGCATCTCCACGCAGCAGATCATTTGTGTGTGTGACGGAGGGATTCCTGCCTGTTTTGACTCTTTTACACACTTTATAAGCTCTTCATGAGATCACAGCTTATCAGAACACCATCATTTGCAGGCTACGCACATACAACATGCGCATTTAGCCCAGCCCACAGCATTGTTTTGGATGTTCAGTGAGTTCCGTCTCAAAATAGGCAATACATCAAAAAAGCCGACCAATCAGTTTGTGCACATATCCCTATGCCTTTAGGTTCAGTGATAAAAACACCAGTCTGAACACTAATCGAACCAGTTTTTTTGTTTGTTTGTTTTTTTGTGAACACCCTTAATTACTATTAAAAATTCCAGCACCAAAAACCTGGAATGTGCACCAAGGAAAAGACAGGAAGTAGACTGATTGTTACATAAAGATGCTGACCGAAGACAATGGACCCTATCCTACACCTGGCGTAATGCAGCGGCAGGCGCAACGCAAGTGTTTTTTGCAAATTTCAACCCGACGCAGTAATCATTTTTACATCCAGCGCCACGATGTTTAAATAGCAAATGTTTTTGCGCCCATAGGCAGGCTGGTCTAAAAAAAACGAGGTGTGTTCAGGCGGATTGTTGCCGCATTATTATTTTGAGGCAACTGAAATAGACTGAAAATAAACTAAAGTCAATGGCGCAATTTTTCTTATTGTTTAAAGAGCGCATTGGTAATATGCACCTATAGACGGGTCCACAATGCGCGTATCTTTTGCTTATTACACACACTTCAGGGTAGCACACAAACATCTTTAAATATGAAAAATTAAAGGATTAAAATTTAAAAGATTAATATCGTCTACAGAAATATTGCAAATAATAATAAATATAAATAATGCAAATTCCGCCATGTAAATAGCGAATGCGCCATGGCACGAGCGCAGCTGCCTTTTTAAAGGGAATGGGAGACTTTGATTGGTTTATTGCATGTTACGCCCAAAACACATCCATGACTCATTAAGAGAATAGGGACAACCCTTTTAGACCATGCGCCGGGCCCGACGACCATTTTTCCCATTGTTAAACTAGCAAAGGTGGATTTGGACACGCCCTAAGTGCACATGCGGGCCAAATAAGTGTAACTTTTTTGTTAATAATATTTTGTATTTTGAGGGATTGTGATATATGGAATTTTTGTATTTCCCCATTCATTTCCTATTTTGGCCATATTTGAATGCTAAGATCACCAGTGTGACTATTGTTAAGACCATGTAACCTTTTTGAATAAATGTTCAATATTTTTTTGGCGAGATTGCATAGTAAACTCTTTCAAAAATTCAAAACGTAAAATAAGAGAGTTAAAGGACTTTAGATGCTAAAAACGTCTTCAAAACTTTGAAGACTCACAAACAAAGTCAACATAACAAGGTTATGTTGCAAAACAGTCAGAAACATAAGTCAGTGAAAATGCAGGCCGATTCTGAGAGAGCCCCACAGATCTGCACCAGCAACATTTTAAAGGAAAAGTGTTACACTACACATAGTAACAAATTTGTTTGTTCCGTCTCTTTTTTCCCCTCACTCTGAAAGAAAGGTCACCAAACAGCAATACACCAAAGCCTAAGGCGATCTTTTGTTCAACCTGTGACACACACATAATTTTAGCAGTTGAGCAGTGCATGAACACCTAAATCAAATTCGGTGCTGTCTGAAAGATGCCACCATGTTCATATTAATTTTCTCTTTCTCTGCATGCTGTGGGAGAGCTTTACAGTGACAGTAGGTCAGAGTTGTGTTGAGTGCAATAAGAGAAGTGGGTGTGCTACAAAATAATGCTTTGCGTGGGCGGTGGGATGCAATTACCCAGAGTGCATCTCTCAACTAAATGTGTGTCTACCTTGATAATTATGGACTTAGGTAAGGCTTTAGTGCATCTTAAATTGTGCTCTGTAACCTCACGGCAGTTCAATGTTGACAAGTCACAGAAACAAACAATGCCGCACCTACATATACACAAGTTTTCTTTTAGCCTATGTGCTATATTAATTCATCCCCGCAAAACATCACCTCAAACTACTGGATCTCTCGTGCCCGTGTTAAAATTAGAGCAGAGAGTTGAGGTCACTAGTAAAATAATGCATTTTTGCACAGAAATTAACATTTAGCTTTGACATTACCCAGAACTGGTGGCACTTCATATTATTTTCCCCCATTGGGCCAATCATCTGAAATCATGTCATGATTGCAGAGATAATTATTTTAATGGCCAAATGACTCAGCATGCCCACAACAGCAGAGTACTAATGCATTTGGACACTAAAATGCAAAACATAAAAGGAAAGAGGACGGAAAGAAAGAAGCCATGTTCTCAACGCCTTGCTGTTGAGAACATGGCTGAAGAAATAGAAACAGCCCCTGTCCTTCAGGCTGGAAATCCTTCAGGCTGGAAATGATGCATTTCCGTCCCAGAAATGGCCTGAACAGAGGTGAACGTGCCCTAAATCTTGCAACCAGTCTCCATTTCAGCCCACACCTCCTGCATTGGGCCAAGACTTTGGAGGTTAAAAGGCTGTTCGTAGAAAAAGAGAGGAGGAGAGAGTGAGGATGGGAGGGAAGGAGGCAAAGTGAATGTGAGCCACAGCAGGAGGATTTGGAACTTTGTTGAGGCAACCCAAGGCACGGCTGGTACCAGCTGGGTCTGACTCATCTTCAATGGGGGGAAAAAAGAAGCTTTCAGTTCTGTTCGGCCTGCATTTCCCTTAAATGGAGATCATGTGGGATGTAACAGGAACGTGAGAGAGTCTATCTGAAATGAAAGTGCAGTAAACCCTCACCTACTGCCATGAAAAGGCAGAAATGACAGATCAGTGGTCATCAAACCGTGGTCTGACAAAGATTGAAAATGGTCCATTAAAAGAAAAAGAAATATATACAAATATTACATATATAGAATTATGAGAAACAATGAATTAACAATGAATTAACTAATTATGTCAAAGGTGTATAAATAATAAATATTCAATACTACCATTTAATATCAATTATTATTATTATTATTAAAATATATTTATTTACAACAATAAAATAATAAATAAATATTAAATATACATAAATGTATTATTTGACAAAATGCAACAAGAACAAACTGACTAATCATAGTTCATGTATTAACTAACATGAACTAACCATGAGCAGTACATTTGTTACTGTATTTGTTCATCTTTGTTAATGTTAGTTAATATAAATACAGCTATATATATAATATGTAATATTTATTTATAATTATATATGTATTATTAGTAAATGTAAAGTAAATATATACACATTTATTATTTGACAAATAGCACCAACATTAAATGAATAAACAAATTAACTCATAACAATAAATTAACTAATTGTGTTAATATTATTATATTAATATTAATATATTACAGTATTATTAATATTTATTTTGGTTCATTTAGGCTAATCTAAAATGAACAATATATTTCATTTTAATTTATAAAAAAATAAGTATTACATTATCCAAAATTACAGATTGGTGAAAGTGAGGCCACTTCAAAATATAGGGTATATAATCTAAGTATTTGCACATAATTTGTAACTGAGGTAGTTGGGGTTGTTAGATGGTCTGCATAGAAGTGGTACACAACCTGGAAAAAAGTATGAGAACCACATTTCTAAATTTATGAAGTGTGCCATGAGAAATGGACATGAAGTGAGTGGGATGTGAACTGCTCTTGGTACTGGTGCTCCATTACTCTAATGTTACTATAATATTAAAGTGCGACTCTTTGACGCTGTGTGACTAATACCATGCTGCTAAGTCTTGGTTGGTAGCCAAGATTCAGCGATTCCCTGTTGATGGCCATATTGCTGTCGTTGGGTCTTCAAACATGTTGCGTTAATGATAAACACGTTAAAAGCCATGTTTAATCCTGAGCGTAAAGGCCCCTGATGCTGGCATCATTTGCATCCTTCCGGCCTGACGCCCCTCCATGTGTTCATTATCAGACTGCCTGCCAGCTCCGGTATACCTTAAATGATCTATGATTGCTCCTCATATGAATCACAGGAACATTTCCGAGCCGACATATATCCACAGTCACCCATCTACATTAATGTGTCTCAACCTGGAGCTGTGAAGACACCCAGCGAGATCATTAGTGCGCCTCCAGCAGTGCTCATCAGAAGCTATCAGTAAGCCTCGTGTGAGGGAAAAACACATTCATATTCAGTGTCATGGACATCCACTATCCAGGGGTGTAAGATGTACCACCTAATTAAACTCAAGTTAAAGTATGAATACGGGGTCAAAATTTGACTTAATTAAAAGTCAAACTACCTATCAAAAAAAAAAAAAAAAACTTTTGGAATTGTACTCAAGCATTTAAAAGTAAACTCTTTATTAGCTTTTCAAACTGACTTATGAAATCAAGACACTGCATTTTCCTTATTTAAGTAACTTCTGAGGTTTTAGGACACACTTGTTAAAGTTAAAGTTTTTAATGTTGTTTATATGTCTATGTGGCGTTTTTAATATGCTTTAAGACATGCGGGCAGGGCTTTAGCATATTATCATTACTGTGCTGTGAAGCAGGGGAGTCTCAAGAGAAGCAATACTGGTATATTTTTCCGTTGATATGAATAATTGGGTACATATACCAATACAGCAGGTGAATTATACATTTGATGTATATTATGATGAACTATATGCCTTTCACCACTGACATTCTATGATGTTCAAAGCATTTCTAAGGATGTTGATTGATTTTTAGAAGGCAGACTAAAGATGGCAAATTTATTTGTGTAACATTAGCAACACATTATTGGCTGTTTGATAACGTGGTCAAGCAAAAGACTAATCATATTAATTACCGTTATGCATCCGATGTTGTAAACCATTGTGTAGCATTAACTGCAGCAACTTGAGTAAAAGTTGACTGAGTGGGGCTCTGAGCTGGTGCGATTGAGTGGAGGCGGGGCTAATTTGCATAGTCATAGATCTGCGTATACTAAATGAAACAAGGGTGTAGACTTACATCCAAGCTATTTTAAAGGGTTATTTCACCCAAAAATTCTGTCATTAATTACTCACCGTGTCATTCCAAACCCGTATAAAAAGTATTCTCGTAGCTTCATAACATTAATGTTGAACCACTGTAGTCACATTGGCTATTTTAACGATGTCTTTACTACCTTTCTGTGCCTTGAAAGTGTTCATTAAATGACTGTCTATGAATGGGTCAGAGAGCGCTTGGATTTCATCAAAAATATCTTCATTTGTGTTCCGAAGATGAACGAAGGTCTTACGGGTTTGGAACGGCTTGAGGGAGAGTAATTAATGACAGAATTTTCATTTTTAGGTGAACTAACCTTTTAAGGCATGAAGACATTTTTTTAAGTGGAAAAAAAACTTCAATTTAGGAGCACCTGCACACACCACCAACCTTTACAGTTTTATTCCTAACTAGAGAAGGTGTTCACAGTGGGGTTTGTTCATATATCATTTGGATGATTTTATGCAACATGGTGACAAATTATTTTTTCCTGGCTGTTGACAGTATTTTCTGTTTTATGGAATGATAAAAAGATAACCAAAAAAACCCTCTCAAAAAACCTTTGCCGTCAACAAAATGAAACAAGAATTTTGAAACTAGCATTAGAAAGTGTTCAGTTTCTGTTCTGGTCTAGTGCATATTTAATTAGATAGTGCATCATTTGCATATTTAAACATAACATTTCAGAAAACTTGCTATTCAAAAATTATTCCAAATCTTAATGCAATCAATCAACTGGGGAAGTGTGGTGATATGTATTGGTTATTTATTTTACCCTATTCACATGGGGTGTTTTGCCTTCAATTGAAATTAAAGGATACATACAGTTTTCACCAATCTCATGTTAATCTTGAGTACCTATAGAGTAGTATTGCATCCCTCATATCTCTGAAGAGCAGAGGTGGATTAAGGTGGTCAGTGGCCCCTAGGCTACTCTTTGTTCCAGTTGTGTTTTCACTTGAGCCTGGTACGGCACGATTACAAACCGTTCTCGGCCCGGAAATTCTCGGCGTGGCTAACTAGAACTTTGCAGTGACGTCGCCACTCAGGGTTTGTCACGTCTGTTCCCTGGCTACCAGTTTATCTGTAGCTGGCTAAGTGCGCTATTTGAGCGATGTAAATACAGATTAATAATGAAATGGAAATAAATACCCGATCGCCCTTCATAACGTGAAAAAATAGAATCAGCCTTAAAAAGCCGATGCTAGCTGGCAGTCCTCCTGCTGTGGATGTTGTCCTTGAATGGATGAAGATTCAGCAGCCTTGAATATCCAGTCAATTAAGGGATTTTTTTTTTCTATATATCTTGGTTACGTTGTTCTTTTTTACCTTTGAATTTTCCGTTTTTGTGCTCCACTATCGTACTTTCTTTCAGACATTTAGCCGTCTTGCCCGTCACATCTATCCAATCACCTGCCTTTTTTGTGTTTCTTATGGGCCAATGAGGGTCTTTTTTTTTCCACTGAAGTAAATACTATAAAAAACTAAAAAACTTTATAATACTAAAAAAATATATATAAAAATTTTATTTTATTTTATTTATTTTTTATTCTGGCCAATCCGGGGCCCCTGCACACGTGGGGCCCCTAGGCTGCAGCCTAGGCAAGCCTGTGCGTTAATCCGCGCCTGCTGAAGAGTCTTTAGTTTTATCATATTTATATAAGACATGTACGCTGTACCAATTCTTTCCGAAAACATCCGAACTTGTGAAGGTGTGCAGTGGGCGGAGCTAAAGAGTCAAGGACACACACACACACCTATGACATAATACATCATCGCATTATCCCTGGTGTTGTTAACATTATATGCACTTACTTTGTTTGCCAACAAAACAGATATTTGATGCAGTTTCATTCACCGCCTGCGGTTCCGACTCATGACCGGGAACAAACAAACACACTTGCAGAACTCAAACAACTCAAAACTCAAAACAAACTGCATCCACTGTGGGTTATTTGGGAAGTTGAACAAGGTTACCTTTCCATCACAAAAAAAAAAACACAATTCTTTAGGGACATTGTTTTTGATTTTGTGGTCTAAAAACAGTTGCTGTAACCCGAACGAAGCTCGTTGATTGGTGCACTCTTGCTCTCGCTCTGGTTGATGTGCGCACACACTCATCCAGGAGAAGTGCCCATACAAGCAGTTCCGCGCTTTATGACGTCATACAGGGCTATACAAAAAAATAAAAATAACTTTCTGAAACTTTTTGAATCCTGAAGGAGTGTATTTGGCTCAGAAACATTCCATCATACGTCCAACTTGAGTTTTTTTTTTTCATTTTGGCCATGTTTAGCATGAGAATCCAACTCTTTATCAGTGTAAATAAGTAAGAATGCATTAAATAGCAGAAACAGATTTATGTCATGATGACCAGGGCAATAATACTTTGTCATTTAAAGGCCTTAGAATTTAAATTGCATTTAAATTCTAAAGGGAAAACGGTGTGGAGTGCTCAAGCAAAATATTTATTATCCAAAATAATACTTTAATAGAGACATTTCTGAGATTTTTAAGTTTAAGATTGACGGAGGTGGTACAGAAATATACAGAGACACAGTTGAGGCTGGTGGGCAACTGGCAATATCTGGAGGGCAGGCAGGACAAATTATGGCAACATCATTTCCTCAAGATATTATATGGAGTCTCTTGATACACTCACAGGGGTTGTATTTGATTAAGGGAACATGATGGTAACCTACAGTGGTCTGGCTATTTGGGAATTACAATCCACAGTAAAACATAAGCCAAGTGAAGTCGCTGCTGAAGAAAAACAACAGTACATTTTGCCAGCAGAAGGTCAAGTTTGTTATTACAGATTTGATTTTTTCTGTGCGATACCTGTGAAAGACCCATGACCTATTATGGGACACAGCACTAGGTTGACAGTTCAACAGCATGTGTAGATGGCAATGTAGTCTCATACTGAGCCATACCACATACCACTGTTATTACTACTACATGATTTTTTAAAATAAAACTACTTGAATAATTCTTAAATTTAATTACTGCAAGATTAAAGGTGCAATATATTTAGGGCCAGATTTACTAACAGCTTGTGCCAACGCAAACCATCTTTTGGCATTAAAAAACTACTGTCAGGGTTTACTAAAGACACGCAGGGGAAAAATTAGCTCTTAAAAGGCATGAGTTAATTTTGCAGCTGACCTTGCATATGCATTTGTAGGAGTTTCCCTTTTTTGGAAAATTTATGGGAGGAGGGTTTTTAAGGTGAGAGTCATGCAAGGTGATTTACTAAGGTTTGCACACGTCAATTTACTGGTGTTTGTGCCATTATTTACCGCCCAAAAAAAGCATGTCTTAAACCAGATGCTATCTGGTAGTTCCCTTTCAGTCGGTTACGTTCGACGTACGTCGGACGTCACAGACGAATTGGGATCATTTCAGGGAGCCCCTATCAGCTTTGAGATATAGAGAACAGGCCAATGAGAATTGGCGTGCAAGATTTGCATCTCGCGCTCCGCCCCGCATCGCAGGTATAAAGCGGAAGCAAAATGCAGCGCACATTTGTCATTCACTTCGGAGCCGAACACAGTGTTGATGAAGAAGACTGTTCCTGCTTCAGCAAAGAGAAAGAGAGAGAATGACAGAAGAGGCTTCTTTAAGTGCTGAGAGAGATGGCATGATCAGCGGCGGCCGCAAGCTCACTGATACAGTGATAAACTGCTGTTTTCACAGCACTGTTTGGTCTGTTGGTTCGGTGAGGGCGTTCCCAATGGTGAGTGCATACACAGGCTGCACTACTCTCCTCTGTTTTGCCGCAGTCATTCCTGGGTGCTTCAGCACATTTAAAAGAGCACATTTTCTTCTAAAAGAGTAGTGTGGATGTGACACTGCATCTTTTTCAAGACGTCATTCCACCCGTGCGTTTCTGTATGCGGTTGTTTCCTGTCATTCCTGTCACGGCCACGAGCCCTCTCGCATAACCATGTTGAGATTGTGTTTGTCACAGCAACCCAGTGCGCGTCACTCGGCGCTCTAGATGCGCGGTCGAGACTATGAAACCTCAAACGGGGTTGAGTCCCTTCGCTTATACCCCGATCTAGTTTATTTTCTGGTGCACCAGAAAAGGGCTACTTCGGCTGATAAGCCTGGGTGACCTGAAGATTACAGTGGGGCTTCCCTGCCGAGCACATATCCGTGGGCCCCCACTCCTCCAGCGCATCACAGCATGCTGAGACTGTGTTCGTGGGTGGTTCATGTTCTCTCATGAGAGCATGACCACTTTGGCACGTTGTTCATCTTGCCTTTTTCATAAGGGTTTGAGTGTTCAGTGCGCCGTGTGCCATCCCTGGGAGCCTGGCTAGTGCTTCCCAGCCCGTCTCGCTGGCTCATCCGTACCATCAGACTCGGCTACGCAATTCAGCTCGCCTGGCGTCCCCCCAAGTTCAGGGGCGTAATTTCATCTCTGTGTCGAAGGAGAATGCCCCTGTGCTCCAGACGGAGATCGTAGTCCTACTGGTGAAGGACGCAGTAGAGCTGGTCCCTCCAGCCGATATGAAGACCGAAAGGCGGATTACGGATGAACCGGTCCCTTCACAGGCTGCCGTTCAGAATGCTAATGCAGAAACGCATCTTCAGGTGCATCCATCCCCAAAATTGGTTTGCAGAACGCGCATACGTGCGTGAAGAAGCGTACTTTCATGACGATTTCATGTCGCCCCGTGTCTTCACGAAAGTCGCGGAGGCGGCCATTGCTCCCATGAGAGAGCGTGGTGTTTGCATCCTCAACTACCTCAATGACTGGCTGATCCTTGCCCAGTCGCGAGAGCAGTTGTGCGAACACAGGGACATGGTGCTCAGTCACCTCAGCCAGTTGGGGCTTCAGGTCAACTGGGAGAAGAGCAAACTCTGCCCCACGCAGAGGATCTCTTTTCTTAGTATGGAGATGGATTCAGTCGCCCTGACAGCACGCCTCACAGAGGAGCACATCCAGTTGGTGTTGAACTGTGTGAATTCGTTCAAACGCAGGACAGTGGTACCACTGAAACATTTTCAGAGGCTCCTGGGGCATATGGCATCCACAGCCGCAGCCGCAGTCATGCCATTGGGATTGCTTCATATGAGACCGCTTCAACGCTGGCTACACGACCGAGTCCCGAGATGGGCGTGGCATAGCAGAATCCTCTGTGACTCTGAGGTGACTCAGAGGTGCCGCCAAACCTTCAGCCCGTGGTTGGACCCTTCATTTCTATGGGCAGGAGTGCCTCTAGAACAAGTGTCAAGGCATGCTGTTGTCTCCACAGATGCCTCATCCACTGGCTAGGGTGCCACGTACAACGGGCTTGCAGTTTCGGGTCTGTGGACGAGGCCCCGACTGCAATGGCATATCAATTGCCTGGAGTTGTTAGCAGTTCGTCTTGCACTCAACCGCTTCAAAACGTCGCTCAGAGGCAAGCACGTTCTGGTCCATACAGACAACACTACGGCCTTGGCGTACATCAACAAACAGGGTGGTCTACGCTCCCATCGCATGTCACAATTTGCCCACCATCTCCTCCTATGGAGTCAGAAGCATCTGAGGTCGCTTCATGCCATTCACATTCCAGGCCTGCTCAATCGTGCGGCCGACGAGCTCTCACGACAGCCAGTGCTCCCGGGAGAGTGGAGACTCCATCCCCAGGTGGTCCAACTGATTTGGAGTCGCTTCAGGACCTGTTTGCCGCCCTGGATATGACCCACTGTCAGTTGTTTTATTCCCTGACCGAGGGCACCCTCGGCTCGGATGCTCTGGCACACAGCTGGCCCCGGGGCCTATGCAAATATGCGTAATAACAGGACTTGGTTCCCGGAACTAGTGCTCCTCTCGACAGAACCTTCTTGGCCCATTCCTCTGAGGAAGGACCTCCTGACTCAGAGACGGGGCACCCTCTGGCACCCGCGTCCGGACCTCTGGAAACTCCATGTCTGGTCCCTGGACAGGACGCGGAGGTTCTAGGTAGCCTGCCACAGGCTGTGGTAGACACCATCACTTCCACTAGAGCACCCTCTACGAGGCACCTCTATGCGTTGAAGTGGAACCTGTTCACCGAGAAGACCCCTGAAGATGTTCGATCAGTTCTGTGCTTTCCTTCCTACAAGACGGGTTGGAGTGAAGGCTGTCTCTCTCCACCCTCAAGGTTTATGTTGCTGCTATCGCCGCTAATCATGATTTGGTAGGTGGAAAGTCCTTAGGGAAGCACAATCTGATCGTCAGGTTCCTGAGGGGGGCGAGGAGACTAAATCTGCCTCGTCCTCCCTCTATACCCTCTTGGGACCTGTCTCTGGTGCTGACCGCACTACAGAGACCTCCCTTCGAGCCTTTGCAGTCAGCTGAGTTAAAAATTCTGTCTCTGAAGACAGTACTCCTGACTGCATTGGCCTCTGTCAAGAGGGTAGGGGACCTGCAGGCATTTTTCGGTCAATGAATCGTGCCTGGAATTCGGGGCGGGTAACTCTCATGTAATCCTGAGACACCGGCCCGGATATGTGCCCAAGGTTCCCACCACTCCCTTCTGGGAGCATGTGGTGAGCCTGCAAGCACTGCCTTCAGAGGAGGCAGACCCAGCCCTAGCTTTTCTCTGTCCCGTCCGCGCCCTGTGGACGTACGTGGACAGAGCGCAAAGCTTCAGGACCTCAGAGCAGCTCTTCATCTGTTACGGAGGCCAGCAGAAAGGAAAGGCTGTCTCCAAGCAGAGGATGGCCCACTGGATAGTGGATGCCATCGTCTTGTCGTATGAAACCCAAGACGTGCCCTGCCCGCTCGGGTTAAGAGCCCACTCCACTAGAGGTATAGCTTCTTCCTGGGCGCCTGCTCGTGGCGCCTCGCTGACAGATATTTGTAGAGCTGCGGGCTGGGCAACACGTTCGCTAGATTCTGTAGCCTACGTGTAGAGCTGGTATCTTCCTGTGTGCTCACTTCCCATAGTCAGTAACACCAAAGTGCCCGTTCTAAGTGTTTTATATATTTTTTATATATACTGCATAAATATATTATATATATATATATATATATATATATATATATATATATATATATATATATGGGGGTAATTATATGTACTTCTATTCATTCATATTCTATGCTTTGTTTCCTGTTCATGTCTTATTTTGAAGTTGTTCACTGTCATGTTTCCTGGTTTGTCATGTGATTTCATTGTGCCCTCTTGTGATCATCTCATGCGCTTCCCTAGTCTTGTGTCATGGTGTCATTGGTTCATTGTCTTGATTGTTCACAGGTGTGTCTTGTTAGTCATTAGTCTCTATGTATTTAATGCTGCATTCCAGGCAGGTTTTTGAGCCCGTAAGTTATGACTTCAAACCACGACTTATGGCTTTGTAGCATTCCAGGCAAAGCCACGACAAACTGCCTGAGCACAAGGAATAGTAATAGATAGATGTAAACAAAGCATGGTGGACCATACGGGGCTTATGCTCATTTACAATTTACAAAGGTGCTGACTACTTGCTTATTTGAGGGAAACTGAGGAGAAAAAACAGCACATAAGGCAAGAGAAGCTGTTATAAAATGTTGTAAAATGTTGCTGTTGTAAAATACCATGTACAACTTCCATAAACACCGCATCCATAGGGGCTGCCATTGTTGTTTCGCGGGCTATGTGATGTCAGAGCTTGTAATATTACATTGATCTAGTACGAGTTCACGGGTGGGAAGTCACGGGTTTGACTGGCGATCCAGTGCACTTTCACGGGTAAAAGGTTGGAAACACTGCATTTGGGTTCTGCAACTTGCCTCCAGTGGACTACGTTACAGCTCCCTTGTTCAGTAGTCAGGGCCGTTATTTAATTATATTTCAGCATAAACATACATCGCTACACAGGTGAACATAGCTAACATGTATAATTTATTCACGGCTGAAATGTTTCACGTATATGTAACAAGCAAAGTATTTATCATAATGTACTTTAACATTTAAAAAATATTTTTTTGTATAGGTCTAATCAGAAAAAAAAAGGTTTTCCACATATGAGAAAGGAAATAGTCATAATTAGTAAAATTGTATGTTTGGAACACATGTGTTGGACAATTGAAATTGCTTTGTTGTGTGACTGACTGTGCTAAATGTACTCAGAAATGCATTTCAGTAAAATCCTCTTTCTGTCATTCCAAGTCAACATTCTGTGTGGCGTAGCCAGTTCTAATCAAATTCACACTCGGAACCAATTCCTAAATTCACCCTGCATTCCAATCAAGTCTGTGGTATGATTTTCAAGGGCAGACCGCACAGTTGTTTCTCAATGGCTTATGGGTTAAAACCCAATCTGTCAGCTGTCCACATTTTCACAGTACAACAAAATTGATGTACAGATGCAGCCATGTTCCTAAATGGCTGGGAGATGATAGAATGCCAACTAATGCTAACATGCTACATGCTCGTCCATAGCTGCAGAAATGATGTACACTCAAAATCCTGCAGTCCAATTACTGTCACAAAGGCTCTTCTCAAGACTAATGTCCCCATAGTGGGCCATATCTCTCCCTCTCCCTGACTTTTCCTTCACATACCTAAAGAGGGGGAAGGCTGATTTCATTGAGTCGTAATGTGACAGACGGACAGCTATGGAAGCCTTTAAAAGCCCTTAAGAGGTGAAGGCACAGGCTAAGAGGACAGCACCCAAGAGCCTAATATCATGGCCTAAGGATGAGAGGCTAACTAATTGTCCCATTAACACTGCTTATAAGCCAGCACTCTTAACATGTCGCCGTTCAAGAAGGCCTATTGCTCGGGATCATGGCACGCCTCAATTGACTGCATTAGCCTCGCCCTAAAGGGACAGGTAGTACCAAAACCGTGCTGAAGGCGAACTGTCATCTATTATTAGCCATCAATTATAACAAGGCCATTGGACCTTCAGAATTCCCGTGTTGATCGCTGTACTGGTCCTTGTCCACAAGCTGAGTGGAGAGGCTGTGTGTCAGCCCTTAATTTTAGCCAGTGCCCCATGAGAGCAGACACTGTCACCTCCTCGAATTTCCTGCTAGTTGCTTGGCAGCTATCTCATTCAGAGATAACCTCAGTCCTTAGCGGCGGCTAAATGTTATCTCAGAACACTAGTGACCTGCAGACCCATAGGATGGCAATTTAACAATTTATTCTCCCTTATCTATCAATCCAACTATCTGTAAATGACAGATCTTTTTCAGCCTTTTGATGATGTATTTTCTTTAAAATGGCTTAAAAGTGTGTTAAGGTTTTAAAAAATATATATATATTATTATTATGTATTTTGTTTAATTGTTTAAAATGCAACATTGAATGTTTAATGCATAATTGTGGGTTTTTTTATAATAATGTATTTTCATGCTTTTGGTGCATTTTCTCTAAAAGGGTTTAAAAGGATGTTAAGGGTTTTGTTATAATAATAATAATAATAATAATAATTAAATAAACATTTGTATTTTTTGCTTATTTGCAGTTTGACAGGTTCTGTACAATGAAACATTAGCATCTTAACATAATGGTGGTGTTTGAAGATAAGTTGATAATGTATTTTTATTGCATAATTGTCATTTTAATAATAATAATAGTAGTAATAATAAAATAAGTATGTTTATTGCAGTCTGACAGGTTCTGTATAATGAAATATTTAGCATTAATTTCTTAACTTTATGGTTGGCTGAACTTAATATTGTATTTCTAGTTCATCTCAGAATTCAGATTTTTTTTTCTTCAATTCTGAGTTTATATCTCACAATTCTGAGGGGAAAAAATCTGAGAATTGCTAGTTTATATCCCACTATTCGCTCAGAATTATGATATAAACTTGCAATGGTGAGTTTAAAACCGAATTTGGGAGATATAAACTCAATTGCAAAAAAAAATTGAAGTGAGAGATAGAAATGTTCTGGGTTTGAATGTTCCTATGTAAAAGGTTTAAATATTATATTATGAACTGCATATGTGAATATTATGTAGACCTATTGTTTACATCAAATTAATTCTTAAAGGTGCCTTAGAATAGTTGAAACAATATTTTAGATTGTTCTCTGATATCTACATAGAGGGTATGTGTCTTATTTAAGGTCAAAAACTGTCCAGATATGGTTTTACAGGTCCATTTACAACCCTAGGATTTGTCCATAGAATGAAATGGTCTGTTTTTTGCCTTATTTGGAAGGGTCAAGAATAATAATGCTGAGCTTTGCTCTGATTGGCTCATTTCAGCAGCTCACACAAGTGCAGTTATTCAGCAAACACAATCGCAAACAGCACAAGCGGCAGAACACAGACCGACTGAATGACACTTTAAGGAGAAGATCTCAAATGGAGATTGCTGAAATGCAGCTTACTTGCTTATTGGTGTTTTCCGATCATCCGTACGCGCAAGAGCTTGTATATTGCGGGAGCTTTTACATTTCACTGCCGGTTGTATATTCTGTATATAACTGTGTATGTGACAAATAAAACTCTTGAATCTTGAATCTTGAGAGAGAGCTTGCGTGCACATGGTTGCCAGATTGAACGGTTAAGTAAAACACCGGATAGTATACATGTTCTTTTAAACGAAAAGCTCTGATTGGGGGATTTAAATTACCGAAATCTGGCATGAACGCTCAAATACTCCTCTCTTTTTTTTTTTTTTTTGTCATATTTTCGTTTACAAAATTGACACTAGTCAGAGCAAACTAACAACTTTGAATTCAATTGGTGCTGTATCCTGTTACAGATAAACATCAACCATGCCTGTTGACAGTTCTGTTCTGTGGGAAGGCTATGAAAAGTGCTCATATTCCCTGCCCAGCCTGAAACATAACATTTATATCCATGATCTGCCGTTTTCACTATATTGTCCTCATCTTCACAATACCTGCAGAACTTCTGTTGATTCGGTGCAGGTCCACATTAATACTGCCGGCCTTGAACATGGGCTGGTTATATGCAAATTTGGGGAGGCATAAATATTAATGATCCCAACTGTTACATCACAGTCAGTGTTATGTTGGGATTCGCCCGTTTTTCAGTGGTCTTTTTCTAGCACAAGATTTACATATGAAGGAGGAAACAATGATGTTTGAGGCTCATGGTATGTTAGTTCTATGTACTGAACTCTTATTATTCAACTATGCCAAGGTAAATACAGTTTTCTATTCTAGGGCACCTTTAATAGTAGGCTAATCCTGGCAAGTTTCATCAGCCCAGTCTGTCCACTTAATGGCTTGCAATATATTGCCATAAATGATGGCGTTTAGCTTCAAAGGCTGTATCTGACAACTGTATTCTATAAACATGCTCTATTATACCGTTTACCATAAGCCAGTTTGAGATAAGCTGCCCAAACAACCCACTGCTGGCAGTCCAGAACAGTTCCACAAACAGAACACTCCAAAGAATGATTTGTTCATGATTCAGATGCTTTTCATGCAAGTCAAGGTGATGGAAACCTGCTGGCATGTTATTAGAAAATTGAACAGCCCTAACATAGGTCACATTGTGATTACTAACAACAGTACTAACAACATTGCTTAATTTTTATATCACTGCAAATATATTGTAACCATATATCTTATAGGACTTTTGATGATGTCCTGAGTCAATGCAGGAAACAGACAGGGAGAAACAAAGTGAGAAATGATCCTAAAAAGACAGCGATAAGAAACAGAGGAAGTTTAGAAGAGGGAGAGATAAAGATAAAGAGAAGAGAGGAGAGAGATCAGATGTTGGATCTTACAGTGGGAGCATGCTGAGACAAAGGGAGAGAGAGATAGAGTGGATCCATACAGCCCAGATCAAATGATGCAGATTTGAGAGAGAGGGAACTCAAGTGGAGATAAAATGACAACACAAGCTTTTTCCATCGACCTTGGGTATGGTAGCCAGGCCATGAGTGGGCAAAAGGAACTAACGTGTCACATAGTATGTGATAAGACATTTTGAGTGTAATCTGACCCCACTTGCAAAGAACTCTGTAGGTCAAAAGTAAGCCAGGTTTGGTTAGGACTCGAGAACTAATAGTGACAGAGGAAAATTACCTAAAAAAGCAGTATCTGGGCTTCAAATATCCTTTTGCATAGGACTCATTAAAAATGAACCACACACACTTATACACACTCACTTACCAGCCACTTTATTAGGTATACCTGATCAACTGCTCGTTAACACAAATATAGACCGATCAGGCATAACATTAACATAACATCAGGTGAAGTGAATAACACTGATTATCTCTTCATCACGGCACATGTTAGTGGGTGGGATATATTAGGCAGCAAGTGAACATTTTGTCCTCAAATTTTTAGAAGCAGGATAAATGGGAAAGCGTAAGGATTTGAGCGAGTTTGACAAGGGCCAAATTGTGATGGTTAGATGACTATCTAGATGGCACCTCCAAAACTGCAGCTCTTGTGGGGTGTTCCTGGTCTGCAGTGGTCAGTATCTATCAAAAGTGGTCCAAGGAAGGAACAGTGGTGAACCGGCAACAGAATCATGAGCGGCCAAGGCGCATTGATGCACATGGGGAGCAAAGGCTGGCCCATGTGGTCCGATCAAACAGACGAGCTACTGTAGCTCATATGGCTCGAGAAGTTAATGCTGGTTCTGATAGAAAGGTGTCAGAATACACAGTGCATCGCAGTTTGTTGTGTATGGGGCTGCATAGCCACAGACCAGTCAGGGTGTCCATGCTGACCCCTGTCCACCGGCAAAAGCACCAACAGTGGGCACATGAGCATCAGAACTGGACCACGGAGCAATGGAAGGTGGCCTAGTCTAATGAATCACATTTTCTTTGGCATCACGTGGATGGCCGGGTTTGTGTGTGTTGCTTACCTGGGGAACACATGGCACCAGGATGCACTATGGGAAGAAGGCAAGCCGGCGGAGGCAATGTTTGGGCTTTGGACAATGTTCTGCTAGTAAACCTTGGGTCCTGCCATCCATGTGGATGTTACTTTGACACATATCACCTACCTAAGCATTGTTGCAGACCATGTACACCCTTTCATTGAAACGGTATTCCCTGGTGGCTGTGGCCTCTTTCAGCAGGATAATGCGCCCTGCCACAAAGCAAAAATGGTTCAGGAATGTTTTGAGGAGCACAACAACGAATTTGAGGTGTTGACTTGGCCTCCAAATTCTCCAGATCTCAATCCAATCGAGCATGGGATTGTGGGATGTGCTGAACAAACAAGTCCAAACCATGGAGGCCCCACCTCGCAACTTACAGGACTTAAAGGATCTGCTGCTAACATCTTGGTGCCAGATACCACAGCACACCTGTAGGGGTCCAGTGGAGTCCATGCCTCGACGGGTCAGGGCTGTTTGGCAGCAAAATGGGGACCAACACAATATTAGGTCATAATGTTATGCCTGATATATACACTATATTGCCAAAAAGTATTGGGACAACCCTTCAAATCATTGAAATCAGGTGTTCCAATCACTTCCATGGCCACAGGTGTATAAAATCAAGCACCAAGGCATGCAGACTGCTTTACAAAAATTTGTGAAAGAATGGGTCGCTCTCAGGAGCTCCGTGAATTCAAGTGTGGTACTGTGATAGGTTGCCTGTGCAATAAGTCCATTCATGAAATTTCCTCACTACTAAATATTCTACGGTCAACTGTTAGTGGTATTATATCAAAGTGAAAGCTATTGGGAGCAACAGCAACTCAGCCACGTAAAATCACAGAGAGGGGTCAGCTCATGCTGAGGCACACAGTGCGCAGAAGTCACCAACTTTCTGCAGAGTCAATAGCTACAGACCTCCAAACTTCGTGTGGCCTTCAAATTATGGAATGGGTTTCCTTGGCTGAGCAGCTGCATCCAAGCCTTACATCACCAAGTGCAATGCAAAGCGTCGGATGCAGTGGTGTAAAGCACGCTGCCACTGGAGACTAGCAGTGGCGACGTGTTCTCTGGAGTGATGAATCACACTTCTCTGTCTGGCAATCCGATGGATGAACCTTTTTGAAAAAGGTGTGTGATCATTTCAGGGATTCTCCTGATCTGTAATATGTAATAAGTAAGATTTTCTCCATCCTCTCTTCATGGATATTCCAGCAAACCTTTCCAGATCTGACTAGTTAATTGATAACTGGCCTTTGCAGTATGCTACAGCAGGGAAATCTGGGTTTAAACTGTATACCAAGCAGTAACAGTCATGCAATTTCAAAAGTTGTCATTTACAAGCAAAGGACAGCTTTGTCTCAAGGAACCAATCTGTTCGACGCTTGAAAGCAGATTTTTGAGCAAATCGGAAAAGTGTTGCTGGCAGGCATCATTCTCAAGACTCATGCAGTGTGTAATTAGAGATTGTACTGACAGCAGACTAATGGAGGAACATCTCGGAATTGCATCACAATATGTTCTGGTGAGCAAGTGGCATGATGCAAATAGTATTATCCTTATTAGACATAGTTATACAGTACACAATCACTCTTTGCCATCCTTGAAATAAAATTTGGTTTACAAAAGCTACTGTCTGCTGAAGGATAAAGGTCACCTCCCTGATAGCTTTTCTATAAGTGAATAGGTGAGCGAATTTAACTGTTACAGTTTCAGTGAAGTTTCTGACCTTTTTAAAACACCCCATCTGCAGCCTTTCCATGATCTCACTTAGAAATCTCAGGATGAATTCAGCAGTTTATTTCCATGCTCTTTTTTTTCAGCACAATCCTCTTGTGCGATTCAAGAGTTTTATTTGTCACATACACAGTTATATACAGAATATACAACCGGCAGTGAAATGTAAACAGGTCCGCTCCATGGACAGTGCAAATTCACAGTTAAAAACACAAGGAGGAAATTATAGAATAGAAAGTACTATATATATAAATATATATATATATATATATATATATATATATATATCTATACAATATATAAATAATCAAGTCAAGTATAAAAAAAGTCAAGTGCAAAAAGTAAAAAAAAAATAAAGAAGTGGAATAAAATAAGTGAAGTAAACTGTGCAGAGTAAACTGTAGACTTATAAATATGTGGTTAACAAATATGTAAGAGTATAATGTGCAAACAGGTTTATAACAGCTTGTTACACCGTAACAACGAGAACAGAAAGTGCAGTGCAATGTCAGTGTATCGATGGTCACGTGATGTTAAGTGACTGAGTTCAGGAGTCTGATGGCCTGGGGGAAGAAGCTCCTCCTGAGTCTCTCAGTTTTGGCCATCAGGCTTCGGAAGTGCTTACCAGATGGCAGCAGTGTGAAATGAGGGTTTGCAGGGTGATTAGAGTCCTTGATGATCTTAGTAGCTCTACCTTTGCAGCGTTTGGTGTAGACGTCCTGCAGAGACGGGAGAGCTGACCCTGAGATACGCTCGGATAAGCGCACGACTCTTTGCAGGGCTTTGCGGTCATGACTGGTGCTGTTCCCATACCACGCTGTATATATATATATGTATATATATATATATATATATATATATATATATATATACACACACACACACACACACACACTACTGTATATTGCCAAAAGTATTGGGACACCCATCCAAATCATTGAATTCAGGTGTTCCAAACACTTCCATGGCCACAGATGTATAAAATCAAGCACCTAGGCATGCAGACGCTTCTACAAACATTTGTGAAAGAATGGGTCGCTCTCAGGAGCTCAGTGAATTCAAGCGTGGTACCGTGATTCCGAGGTTGCCACCTGTGCAATAAGTCTATTAGTGAATTTTCCTCACTACTAAATATTCCACGGTCAACTGTTAGTGGTTTTATAACAAAGTGGAAGCAATTGGAAACAACTAGTGATGGGCAGACCGAGGCTTCGTGAAACACAGAAACAGTTGAAGCAAATGTGCCATATTGTGTCGAAGCTTCGAAACAATTCGACACCTGTCTCTACGAGGACACTTGCTAGTCAGAACAGTGTAAATACAACAAAAACCCAGGTGTGCATGAAAAAATGCATAAAAACACTGTTTACAAATCTATTGCAAATGTTTTATTGAAAGTAAAACCTTTCAAATGCAATTAACTCATCTAATAAAATTTAATATTAAGTGTCTATATGTTCTTTTATCAATTGTCAGGGCTTGTTTTGTTTGTTCCATGGATGGCTCAGCTAAACAGGTCAATAGGAGAATTAACTACTATTATTCCTTTTAATTATATGTCCTATGTCTAATTAAAACATCTACAAATGTATAAAACTGATCAGAGATCAGGTAAAACCCACAGACACTTGTTCAATGGTTCTCAGTGACTGCTTATGATTCATGGGTTCACAGAGATCATCGCCCACTAGCGGTGAACCACTGACATTTCGAAGTGTTTCGAAACAGTTATGATGTAACAAAGCCTTGTTTACTGAAATCACATGACTTTGGCAGTTTGATACATGCTCCGAACCAATTGATTCGAAACAGAAGATTCGTAAAGCTTTGAAGCTTCATAAAGCAGTGTTTTGAAATTGCCTTCACTAGAAACAACAGCAATTCAGCCACGAAGTTGTAGACGACGTAAAATGACAGAGAGGGGTCAGCGCATTCTGAGGCGCACAGTGCACAGAAGTCGCCAACTTTCTGCAGAATCAATAGCTACAGACTTCAGATTAGCTCAAGAGCAGTGCATAGAGGTTGGTTTCCATGGCCGAGCAGCTGCATCAAAGCCTTACATCACCAAGTGCAATGCAAAGCATGGGATGCAGTGGTGTAAAGCACTCCGCCACTGGACTCTAGATCAGTGGAGACGTGTTCTCTAGATTGTCGAATCACACTTCTCTGTGTGGCAATCCGATGGACGAGTCTGGGTTTGGCGGTTGCCAGGAGAACGGTACTTGCCTGACTGCATTGTGCAAGTTTAAAGTTTGGTGGAGGGGGGATTATGGTGTAGGGTTGTTTTTCAGGGGTTGGGCTTGGCCCCTTAGCGCCAGTGAAAGGAGCTCTTAATGCTTCAGCATACCAAGACATTTTGGACAATTTAATGCTTCCAACTTTGTGGGAACAGTTTGGGGATGTTTCCTTCCTGTTCCAGCATGACTGCGCACCAGTGCACAAAGCAAGGTCCATAAAGACATGGATGAGCAAGTTTGGTGTGGAGGAACTTTACTGGCCTCAACCTGACCTCCTCCCCTCACCTTTGGGATGAATTAGAGTGGAGACTGTGAGCCAGGCCTTCTCGGCCAACATCAGTGCCTGACCTCACAAATGCGCTTCTAGAAGAATTGTCAGAAATTCCCATAAACACACTCCTAAACCTTGTGGAAAGCCTTCCTAGAAGAGTTGAAGCTGTTATAGCTGCAAAGGGTGGGCAAACTCCACATTAAAACCTACGGATTAAGAATGGGATGTCATTAAAGTTCATGTGCATTAAAGGCAGGTGTCCCAAAACTTTTGACAATATAGTGTATATGGTAAATGCTGTAAACTGTTCCAGCAAACGACTAAAAAAGTATTGTCTGTAAATGACATCCAAAACTAGGGGGTTTTGATAACAGCCTTCATCCATTTAAATTGCAGAGCTGATTGTCAAATGATTGTTTTCTTAAAAAAAAAAAAAGTATATTGTAAGTACTGCAAATATCAGGCTCTTATTTTGCTGAATTAAAAAAAGTAATTACTTTAAATAATGTATATTATATTATATATAATATAAAATGCAACATTAAAAAATACACAGCTACTTTAAAAATAGCAGCACTTGAGCTGAAAAATCAAGAAAATTTCACCATCTGTACAAAGGAGTTTAACATGATTAATGTCACAAATTTGCTTATTTAATTGGTGGCCTATGGCAGACTCTTCGTTTTACATTATAACGTTTGTTTAAAGAATGTTTTATAAGATGATTTTCAAAGTGGTCTCAGACTTCAGGCCCACACTATATGTATGTCTTCAGTATTACAAGATCATTCCATAAAAGCATCATAAAAGAGCATCATATTTGTGTTTTTTCCAAAAAACTGCTCTGTAATAGAGGATGGTTAATAACAACAGCATAAGTCATGCAACAATTGCCATGCCAACATTTGTAGAGCTCTGTTGTGATTAAAAGTTCTCATCAGGGTTCATTTGACTCTCTAAAATGAGGCGAGCAGTGATATTTGCCAGCTGTGATCTAACTGCAACTAAGGTTGCTGTATAGGATCTTACATAGATCCTACTGCTCCTCAAAAAAGAACAAAAAAAAGGGACGTTTCCGCAGATAGCTGTATATAAATGATGCATCTTTTATATTTACACTGATCAGGCATAACATTATTCCTAATATTTTGTTGGTCCCCGTTTGCTGCCAAAACAGCCCTGTACTGCATGGACTCCACTAGACCCCTGAAGGTGTGCTGTTGTAACTGGCACCAAGATGTTAGCAGCATATCCTGTAAGTCCTGTAAGTTGTGAGGTGCGGCCTCCATGGATCGGACTTGTTTTTTCAGCACATCCCACAGATGCTCGATTGGATTGAGATCTGTGGAATTTGGAAGCCAAGTCAACACCTCAAACTCGCTGTTCTGCTCCTCAAACTATTCCTGAACCATTTTTGCTTTTTGGCAGAGCACATTATCCTGCTGAAAGAAGCCACAGCCACCAGGGAATACTGTTTCCATGATGTACATGGTCTGCAACAATCAGGCGCGGATTAACGCACAGGCTTGCCAAGGCTGCAGCCTAGGGGCCCCACGTGTGCAGGGCCCCCCAGATATTATATAATATATATATATATATATATACATATATATACATATATATATATATATATATATATATATATATATATATATATATATATATATATATATATATATATATATATATATATATATATATATATATATATATATATATATATATATATATATATATATATATATATATATATATATATATATATATATATATATATATATATATATATATATATATATATATATATATATATATATATACATATATATATATATATATATATATATATATATATATATATATATATATATATATATATATATATATATACATATATATATATATATATATATATATATATATATATATATATATAGTTAGATTGGATAGATGTGACCGGCAAGACGGCTAAATGTCTGAAAGAAAGTAGTGGAGCACAAAAATGGAAAATGCAAAGGTAAAAAAGAACAACGTAACCAAGATATACAGAAAAACAAAATCCCTTAATTGACTGGATACTTCAAGGCTGCTGAATCTTCATCCATTCAAGGACAACATCCACAGCAGGAGGACTGCCAGCTAGCATCGGCTTTTTAAGGCTGGTTCTATTTTTTCGCGTTATAAAGGGCGATCGTGTATTTATTTCCATTTCATTATTAATCTGTATTTACGTCGCTCAAATAGCGCACTTAGCCAGCTACAGATAAACTGGTAGCCAGGCAACAGATGTGACAAACCCTGAGTGGCGACGTCACTGCACAGTTCTAGCTAGCCGTGCCAAGAATGTAGACAGAAAACGGTTTGTAATCGTGCTGTACCAGGCTCAAGTGAAAACACAACTGGAACCGTTCCTTACCATTTAAGAACCGTTTGGCCCGACGGTGGAAAAGCAGCGATTGTTCACATGCTCGTGGGTCAGCCGCACCCGCGCCCTCAGCAGAGAGGGAAGGAATCTCCCCGCCGTTTTTTATTATGGCTTTGTTTTATACAGAGTTTAGCGCATTGCACAGTGCTTTGTGTCTCAGTAATAATGTTGTGATTTTGCATCAGTAAAACAGGGTGTTCTGCACTGATGCAGAATGCTGTAGCCTACTACCTGTTGGTTTATAAAGCTAAACCAGCTTGCAGTTGAACTGTGAATGCAGGGAATTCTGTTGCTTTGCTGTTTATGGTTACATATTTTCTTTGTTTTGTGGCTGTGGTGGCAGAGGGTAATATCTTTCCACCATCAGGGCTGATTCTAAGCACTGGGCCTTGTGCTTGTTTGTATTTGTGTTTTGTTTGTAATGTTCAATTTCTCATTTTACCTACGTGGTATGGTGGTCATTTTCATATTGTGGTGGTCCAGAGGAAACACTGTAGTATTGGTGGTCTCAGTTTGTGTGTGTGTGTGTGTGTGTGTGTGTGTGTGTGTGTGTGTGTGTGTGTGTGTGTGTGTGTGTGTGTGTGTGTGTGTGTGTGTGTGTGTGTGTGTGAGATTAAGGGGGGGCCTTACACAAAGAGTAGCCTAGGGGCCCCTGACCACCTTAATCCGCCTCTGGCAACAATGCTTAGTTAGGTAGGTAATACGTGTCGAAGTAACGAAACAAATAAAACAGCCCACAATGATTGAGCATTAGGAAGCAGATTTCAAAATGAAGCCACTGCCATTTTGCTATATTGCTGGTAGGAAGCTGGCCATCTAGATTTCTTTACCGGTTTTACAATCAACCAGGGAAAAAATTGTCAGGTTTTACAACTGCAGCATGGAGTAAATAGTCACTGCAAAAAAAAACAAAAAAAAATTCGGGCAAAACCAGAAAATATGGCTTTTTCTTTCTTTTTTTTTTTTAAACAGATGACTTGCGAATCCCATCTGCTTGCATATTCCCACAGCTCCTTCTCACAGCAGTGTGTGGCCATTTAGAAAAAGATTATTTGCTTAGGAAAACTGATTGCGATTCATTGCGAGCCCTACATGAGTGAAGATGGTGTTTACATTGTGAAGAAGCTGCAGGCTTGTGTGAGCAATTCAAAAACCACAGACCTCTTCACAGTCTTCAGTGACCCTAAAAAACATCAGTCACTAATAGTTTACCCTCATTAAAAGTTCTACCCCATAAAGAAATAGGCTAAATATACTTAAAGTTTTTAAATGATTAGTACACTAAAATGTGTCTCAACAACAACAGCAACAAAATAACGCAACAGTTTGCATCAATATTTTTGAGTTATGACAACTTCGAATGAAATTGTGTTCAACCAACAAACTATATTGAGCTAGAGGAACATAAAAACAATTTTAAGTTGATTACTCAAAAGAGTACGTTGCTTCAACTACTTGAGCCCTGAAGCAAATTAACCTTATCTATTTCAGTTCAAATCAATCATAGCACATGCTATATTTAACTTATTTAGCATGTATATTTCATAAACAAATACTCTCATGGGATGAAGAATGCAGTCATATCAGTAGCCTATACCGATAAACCAATAAATCTTTGTCTTATGGCCAATAAACACTCAACAATAATGGCAAAATGAAATATTAATTTCTATACTTAAGATAAGAAAAAAAGAAAAGAAAATGGAAACGTTCTTAACTTTCGAAAAGTGTTCTTAAAGTTCTTAAATGGAAAAGCACACTTCAAGAACAAAACAACATTTGTTTATAAAAATAAAATGAAATAAAATAACTAATAGTCAGTCATTAATGAGATGATCTACAGTAGTGGTTACTACTGCTAAGATTGCAAAAGAAGGCAAGAAAAGTGAAGTCCAATTTGTTTGCAAATGCTACATGGCCAGTTTTTTTTTTTTTGTGCAAAATATATTGAACACAAAGTGTCCAAATACTTTTATATTTGGGGCATTCCAATGTATAATTAGTGGAAAAATACTACAAGTGGTATTTGTTTAGAGTCAAGTTATTACTGTGATGAGCAATTAAGCGGCACAGAGCAAATCAAATGATGAATACGTTTCCATGGGAACGCTCATGTTTCATGTTGTCTCCCCTCTTCACCACCTCTCCCTCTGGCTTTCATGAAACGTGGAGACAAAGAGAATCACTAAGTAGTTATAAAAATTAATATGCCCAATCTTTCTCTTACACTTTAAAATGTTGCATGGTCTGAATTCAACACCTTTCAATCCCAAACTCAGCCTATGTCATATAAGGAGACATAAACAAAAGAAAACATAATTTACTTATATTCGGAATATTGAAAATTGTCTTATATTCGGAACAACACGAAACTCTACTTTGGTCGCTATCAGTGTTTATATCCGAACTATAAACTTTTATCTCAGTTCTTCTGTGATAATATGAACATTTGTAACAGAAATAACGATGCTGTGTTGTTGAAAAGATGCAGATTTGAATGCTCTGGTGTGATTTTGTCATGGGTTTAAACAGACACAGGCGAATCACGTGAGACTGTGTGGGTGTTTGAATCGAGATCACAATCTTTTAACGATTAATCATACAGCTCTACTTCCAAACTATAGGCTATCAGTCCCTTCATTTGAGTAATACCATACTTGATTTTTACGAATGGATTGCATATCCAGAGACTAAAAAGCATAGCCTACTCACAAACAAAAATAGACCCAAACACACTCTGACTGGCAATCTTTCTGTAAACTGCAATGAATTGTGGTTAGTCAGTAACTTGGTTTTGGGTGAAGCGGTTTGTGTTCAGAGCTCAGGGAACATAATTAGACTGGCGAGATCGAGAGATAGATTACATTTGTGTGTGAGAGAGAGAAAGAGAAAGAGCACTGACCAAAGGTGCAGAACATCCCCTTTGATAAGCAGTGCTTACTCAGATCCTGTATTGCTACAAAAGACAGATAAACAATTTTGACAGCAGAGCTCCGTGTTGTATCATAGAATAATCATGTACTTTGATGCCTGTTTGCTTGCTGTCAGGGACTTTGATACTTTTGAGATGTTACATTTTTTTTATAAGCACTGCAATGCATCAGATCAGGGTTGCACCTAAACACTGCAGAAAAGAACTGAGAGAAGAGAAAGAAGCAGAATCATTTTGCCAATGGCAATTAAAGTCTGACATGAAATAGTGCAGAATCTTAAATGTTTTTCCTCCATTTCAAATCATACTCTATATTTATCTAAAAATAAATAATTTCAGATAAATAAAATTCTAATTTTGACTCCATATTTAACTAAAAATAAATAAAATTAACACATTTAAAACAAATAACAAATACAATTACCCCATATTTATTATATTTCATATAATTTTTAATAATACATTAAAATGGACATAACACACACGCAGTTTCTGCCAATCTCATGTTAATCTTGAGTACCTATAGAGTAGTATTGCATCCTTCATATCTCCGAAGAATCTTTAGTTTTATCAGATTTATAAAAGACAGAAACACTGTACCAATTCTTTCTGAAAACTCCAAACTCATGGAGGCGTGCAGTGGGCGGAGCTAAAGAGTCACCAGCACACGCGCACACACACACAATACATCATGGCATTATAACTTTCGATTCACTATACGTTCGTGTTGTTTACATTATAAACAACAAACTGCCAACAAAATACATACATTTTTACTCACCGCCTGTAGTACGTTTTATCACTGGGACCACTCCAGCTTTCAGCTTCTAATGATCTGCAAATCCAGCGTCAAACTGGGCCTTGTAAACATTCGTCACCGAAATGATGGGAACAAACAAACGCACTTGCACACCTCCGTTGCTCCCCCGGAAAAACAAACCGCATCCACTGTTCCCTTAATGCTGAGTTCTTTGGGAAGCTGAACAAATGTATCTTTCCCTCACAACCAAAAACACACTTCTTTGGTGACACTGTTGATTTTCGTGGTCTAAAAACAAAATGACAAATCTTTCTACAGCAAGTAGTGCGCGGTCCTGAAAAGTGAAGCCAAGCATCTCGATCGCCCCCAGGAGGTTGGTCCCAGTATAGATGGGGCTATAACTAAACCCCGCCCCCCTCCATATATTCTAATGTGACCATAGACAGTAAAAGAAATGGACACAGTGACCCCATAGACTTCAACGGAGAAAAGTGAAGTCAATTAGAAGCACTCACTTCCTGATGGCTGAGAGTACTGCGCAGACTGAGCTTGACGACGTAGATGTGACGTGAGCAACCTGTCTGACAGTTGTAAGTCTTCTAGTAGTTGTAGTTGTAAGTTCAAAGTGAAATCTGAATCACCGAATCTTGAAGAGATTTTGGCTCTCTATGGGCTTCTCCTCATGCTTCTCCCTTGACTTTATGCCTCCACGTCCCCCCGATTGCCTCATAGACAGTAAAAGATTGCCTGTGAGCTTCTCTTCCTGTCTATACAGGTCTATACGGTAATTCCTCTTCTGTGCGACAGAGAGTCATGTGGTTATGATGTAATCATTAGCCTATTTTTTACAAAAACGGCTTCTAGCGATAGTGTAAGATACAAGGTAATGGAGCCTTTTATACACTGTCGTGTTTCTTTAGAAATAAACAATGGACAAATGGAGTCTTTAAACACCTCAGATGTAAATTTATTCGCTGTCAAAGTGACGCCAAAATGAATGGGAGTCAATGGAATGCTAACAGCAGGTGATGGCTTAGTTAGCAATGGCTGCCCCTATGGAAGGTACGCTTTCCGGGTGCTGGATTACCCCCTTGAATGTGAAGCGAGACAAACTAAGCAATCAAATTACAATTCAAATACAATTTTTTCAAAAGACACTTTCTGTCATTTTAGGTAGTTTTTATCACGCTGATGTAAGTTCAAGTGTTCTTTTTTTTAAATAGGTTTAGTTTTAGTTATTTATTTGATGCTATAAAAACGGGGGTGTGACATGATTGACAGATTGAAACTTTAGCTTTAATTTCTACATTTCCATAACTGTTTATTTCACACCAACATAATGAGTTATTCTGCACTAAACTGTACTAACAGATACTGTGGGAATGTGGGCGGGGTTTTGATATTGCGGCTCTACTTCCTGCTCTCTACTGAGCAGACTCAGGTCCCGAGGTCACTTGTGTGCAGACGCAGGTCCCAAATCAGAGCAAGATTTAAGCACCACATTCAGACATTGGCGGCTTCACTTTTCTACAAGTCGAGTATCGTCCATCTTTTTTTTACAGTCTATGTACAAACCCTGAAAGTGTGTATTTGGCACAGAAATACTGTCATACGTCCAACTTGTTTTTTTAAACGTTGGCCATGTTTAGCATGAGAATCCAACTCTTTAACAGTGTAAATAAGTCAGAATGCATGAAATAGAATTAGACATCCCATTTAATGAATTAGCCTACATGAGAATGAAATATATACTAATTCTGACTCCAATATTATCAACTAAAAATAACTAAAATATTGGTAACACTTTATTTTGATGGACTACAAGTAACTTTGCAACATGTCAACCAATTCCCATTAGAGTATTAGTAGACTGTCTGCTTAATATCTGCTAACACTTAATTTGACGGTTCACCAACAGACATTCTATAAGTAACTTTTTTCAACTACACGTCAACTTATTGTAATCCTAACCCATATCAGTCTACTCTACTATTACACTTTAATGAGAGTTAGTACATGTAGGACATGTATGTGTAATGTTACTTATAGTCAACAGAATGTGTTAAGTGTAAAAATAAAGTTAAATAATACTTCCAATTTTGAGCCAATATTCCTTGCACTGTTGTGATGTTCAGTCTTCTCAGCATTTAAATGCAGGTGCATGCTTAACACTTGAGTTTATTTGATCACAGCATATTCTCCAGTTTTGGTGGGAGGTTACACCCCTGCTATTACGGAGTAAAGCAGAATTCAACCTCTCTACGTTCTGGCAAAATCTAACCATTTAAATTCCTAAAGAAGTCTTTGTAGGTTTCCAGCTGAGCGTGTAACTGCGGTACAGAGAGCAGCTCTGTAAAGGTAAACCAGCAAGATACCTCACACAACCCATCAATGAGCTTTCCTACCCATACAATAATTTCCATTTAGCAAACCTCCTTCAAGGCATCCTGAGGGGTAGAATCCATTAACTCACTTACACTGTGCAACACCTGATCAGAAGTCAGAGTCAATCCAGAGTCCTACAGAATTCACACACTCAGACAGAACAATGAGTGGGTTGGGTACGGGGGTGGAGTGGTACTGCATAAAAATAAAAAATAAAACTGCTTCTTGATCTTGGTGCTTTGAGATCTTGGTATACAAATTGAGAATCTGTTTAGGTGTTTCTCATGAAAAGATGACACGTTATTGAATCTTTTGTTCTGCTCTCGGAGGGATAAGAGTCATTCTGCTTCTATGAAATACTGGAAGTGGGTCATATGTTGGGATGAATCGTCGCCATATAAATGCACCTCTGCAAAAAAAATATCAGAAGTATTATTCCTGTGCTACACACATCCATAGCACCTTTCACATGTGTCTCATCCATGATTGCTCACGTATTTGTGGATTGCAGGGCTGTCAAACTTCCTTTTGGGAGGATTAACGTTTACTTATATGTGGCTTGAACAACTGAATGTAAACCAAAAATATAATGCATTATATTTTTATATACATTATGATATTATATTGTATGTATATATGTGATTTTAAAGCTGCTGTTATTACAACATTCTAGCTTGGCTATTAATAATCAATGTTCTACAGTCAAAGTTAAAAGTTCATTCAAAAGGGTGCACCAAATTATAGCTTTGTTAAAGGGATACTCCACCGTTTTTTCATATTAAACTATGTTATTCCCTTAACTAAGATGAGTTGATGCATACCTCTCTCGTCTCAGTGCGTGCACTTAACCGCTCTGATGCGCGGTGACATTTTGATAGCACTTAGCTTAGCCCACTAAGCCCAGTTCATTCATTAGGTACCAAACAGAGATCAAGTTAGAAGCGACCAAACACCTCCAAGTTTTCCCTATTTAAATACAGTTACACAAATAGTTGAACGACCAAGTATGGTGACACAAAATACTTTGACTCGGCGCAGTAAAAAGTCACACCTGAAAAATCCTCTCACCCTCACCCTCTCATTTCCGTCAATAGAACCAAAGGATTTTTCAGGCATGACTTTTTACTGCGACTTCGAAGTCGAAGTACTCTCAAAAGTGCTATTCCGCCATACATTATAGTTATCCTTTATAACCCGCTTAGAAAAGCGCCACGTTTTATTTTGTGTCACCATACTTGGTCGTTCAACTAATCGTGTAACTATTTTTAAATAGGGAAAACGTGGAGGTTTGGTCGCTTCTAACTTGATCTCTGTTTGGTACCTAATGAATGAACTGGGCTTAGTGGGTTAAGCTAAGTGCTATAAAAATGTTACAGCACGTCAGAGCGATTAAGTGCACGCACTGAGACGAGAGAGGTATGCATCAACTCGTCTTAGTTAAGGGAATAACATAGTTTCATTTGAAAAAACGGTGGAGTATCCCTTTAAATCGACATTAAAATATTTTAAGCACAAATAAGCTCGAAAAATATAGCCCAGAGTTAAATACCACATTATACATGACATAATAAGCAAAATGCTTAAGTAATATATTTTAGCCATGTATTTTTTTCCAACTTCCAAGAGAGAAAAATGCAACTTTTTCTAATTTGTTCTCGACTTGAACACTGCCAACTTTTTCAATGCTTGCTATACATTGCCTTCTTCATTACAGAAATAGAAAACTCTATTAATCTAATCATAGCAAAAGAAACATCTGCTTTTGACATACATTCAAATGTTAAAGCAAATATTCTAGCCTAAATGTCGCTATTCAAATGGTAGTGATGGCCATCAGTATGCCGTTTTGGATGCTAGTATACCACCAATCTTCCTAACCTATCTTAACAAGCAAGAGCTCTACCAACTCCTGCAAAAAGGAGTTCATGCTGGTCTATATTGGGATTTTTCACCATCAGGTTTATTAATCGGGATTGTAATCTGACTGCATTTTATCTAACAGAGCGGACTCTGGAAGAAACGACCTCACCCTGACCGACATTACAGCAACGATCAATGAAATGAGGAAGATATGTCAACATGGATCCAAGCAAACATTCAGGCTTGCTCATCTGCTCCAGGGTTACAGACCACTCGTGCACAGACACACATAGGCCTACTAAGCAGAGAACCCCTTCAAACATCCTTAATGAGCCTATATTGCGATTATTTTTTACATTACTGAGGTATGCAGATGCTAATCAGTTCCAGCTGAGACCCTGCTAACATAAATTCACTGACGTTGATCAGCAAGGAATAGCAGCTTGTAAAATAAAATAAAATACATTTCTTATAGTTAGAAAGAACAAGACTCAAGCAGGCTAACCATGTTTCAAATGTAAAAAAAAAAAAAAAAAACTAAAGTTTGTATAATTTGAATGCAGCAGTTTTTGTATAAATAAGTAATTAGAGGTCAAAAAGCTGCAACAAATGTCAGCTTCACTACACAGGTGATCAATTCAGATATAACACAAACTCGTGAAACGGACAAAATATGTTCAATACATCCACTAACATACTTTAACAACTATATTTTTAACTTTTCAATCAATTGGTGAGACCAGTAGGTTCACAAACCATTCCGAATCGTTTTTCGCTGTTGAAACTCACTTCTATAAATCATATATGGCGGTAAAAAAAAAAGAAAGAAAACGGACAGTAGGCTAAGCACACCTAATTAAGAAAAAAATGTGTGCCTTGAAATTGTTTTACATGTTTAAAGCATATAAAGCAAATATGCCAGTGAGGGAATACATAACCTCATGAAGCGACTGAATCGTTCTTTTGAACCGGTTTTTAAAACGAACTCAGACTTCCCATCACATCAGTTAAAACAGTAGAGTAATTTAGTTTTCTCTTGCAATGAAGTAAAAGTAAAAGCTGCCGTTTAGAGCTAGATACTGTAGAAAATATTTGGTATCCATGGAAACAATAGGCTACCTGAGGCAATTTCAATGGTGGAGCCATTGGCAAAACGTGGATGAGGATTCACCTTAATGTGTGTGTGGAGCAGTTACTAGTAAGCCCTTTTGATTACTTTAGTTAAATTCCAGCATCGCTCAAAGGCCTTTTGAGACGCATTTTGGTCTGCAGCATGCAATCTCGAAATCTGTTGCAGCAATCACGGCAGACAACACAAGCCCTGCTCTTTCATGCCTGGCTGATTTCATTCGTGACTCAGGTAAGAGTAGCCCTGGACTTCAGGCTACTTGCTGCCCGAGGACAAAACCGTCGCCAGATGGTCATCTCGTGTCTGCCTTGCTGTTCTCGGTAGGTTTCCTTTCACGTCTCATCAGTTCAGAATACGGTTCCGGGAAGACCGAATTCAACGGTGCACTGCTGCCGCCTATTGACAAAAGCGGCGTGTGCGCTGAGTAGGGGAGTGGAGAGTGTTGTAACATTTTCGTCTCTCAGAGTTTTTTGGAGGTATGTGTCACAAAATTTAATATCATATTCCCGTTTTTATAGTCGTCAAATGAAAGCTTCGAAAGACATTGTGTAGGCCTAAATTACTGAAAAACAAAAAGTGTTACAACCTACCTTACTACTGTAACTGTAGCCTACTACTAGGGTGGATTGTAACCCCAATAGAAAATATGGTAATAATGCTGTGCATTAATTTAATCTAAAAAAACAAATACTTATAATAAATATAAATAGCACTACTACTAATTACTAGGCTTCTACAACGACTACTAATACTACTACTACTAATAAAAATAATAATAATAACAACTATAATGATACATTTATATTATAATTTAATATTAATAAACATTATTATACACTATTATATTATTCTACTGTAACAACAGAATAATGATTTAAAATGTTCATTTGAAATTTGAAATGAAATTTAAAATGTTCTAAAACCTAAGTACTTATTAAAATTAAAATAAATAAATAAATAATAATAACAAATACACCTCAGGAGGGTGGGTGATTGTGACCCTGTACTTCACTTTTAAAGGAGTCATGAATTGCATTGTTTTGTTGTTTGTTTTAAAATGTTTCCTGTGGTGCACTTATAATGTTATTATTATTTTTACATCAAAAATTGTCATAATTTAGAAATTGTTCCTATACCCTGGTTTTAGCCCTCTGATTTGAAAGCTCTGTTTGAAGGGGGGCATGTCTCCTGTGAGACTTCAGTGTAACGCCCACTGCTGTGATTGGCTAACATCTTTGTATATGAAATAGCTAAGCATTACATGTGGAACCCTCTCGGATACTTTTAGCACATTTTTACTATTTCAGCTTTCAAGGTTAACTAATCATGAAAAGTGTTGATTATAGAATTATATTTAGATCTATGGCATTATATTTAGATTGTGGCAAGAAAGGTTGCTGTGATGAGCATTGTAGCCGATCACAGACATGTTGAGCGTATGAACGCAGAGATCTCATCATTGCAACTCGATTTCTGCACTCTCATGAATGCTTTCATCATAACTAACAGTGCAAACACAATGCAAATAAGAGATTCAATATTATACTGGGAGTTTTGGCAAGAGTCCAGAGCTCAGTCACTGATAAACTCACACTGTTTGATTGACAGCTCCAGGGAGCTTTTTTTAATCGCTTTCTAATAATTTAATCATAGTTTAAATAACAGATTATTTTCATCCTACTAAGAGAAACAATGTGAAGTTGACCGTTTAGTTACTGGTTTGATTTACTGACACATAGACAAAGATCATCTGACTGTACATGAATCATTACATATCAAAAATCTCTGGTTACAGATCAGGCATTAGAATTAACACGGTTGTCGAGTCCATATTGTAAAAGTCTGTTTGCAAAGCCTGCACCGAAATTGCAACTGATTTGCAAGTGTACCGAATACAAATAAATGACGCTCATCTGAGACATTCACATTGTTTAAAACAAATAACCACATTCCTAGCATTAGGATCCTTTGGAAGGTAATGTTGTTTTTAGTCCATCCTGTATTGCTCTTCTCTCCTCGTCATCTCACTAACACACAGTGGGCGGGGCCAAAGTTGCAATAATGAAGTAGGTGTTGATTTTTTTCTGCAGAGGTGGTCTTTCACCGATAGGCACATTCCACAACGAGTCATTTGCTGAACTTTCCTGGCTAACAAGGAAGTTTTCAGTTCTGAAACTTACAGGATATTCTTATAGTATGATGACCTCTTATATGTCAAAAGCTCAAGGAAAATTTTATTTCTCAGTTCATGACCCCTTTAATTAGTAAAACTGATGGTTGTACAACTCAGCCCAAGCACAACACTGTTCAGTCTCCCCTACAAAGCAGCATTTGTCGTCATGGAGAGGACCTCAAAATACAAAAAAAAAATATATATATATTTTTTTAATTTCTCACAGTCGGAATCACTTTAGAAGGTGCAGCTAGTGCTGCTTATTTTTGAAATGCTTCTGTAGTGTTAAAAAAAATAAGTGCAGAAGAAACCTTTAGGTCAAAATCACTGTTAGCAAGGGTTTTTATGTTTTGGAAGGTTTAAAACACTTTTGTGTTATAACATCATCCTCAGAATACATGATGAGAAAGAACTGAATGTATTCAAAGCCCACAGTGATGACTGCAATGATAGTAGCCTATCATAATATGTTTTACAAAGTTTAATTAACAGACTCATTGCCATCAAAGCAGAACGAAATATATATAAAATGCAGCATGTAATTTTTATATTTAATCAAAAAGAAGCCTATATATTATATATAAAATACAGTGTTTTATTTGTAGCCATTTTTTCATTTGTGAAACTGTCTATAAAATTCTGAAGAAATTACAACTATAGAGACAGAGCCATGTGTGAACAAACATTCTCAATGTATCCTGTCATAGGTAGTGACTTCTCTGAGTTCTTTTCTAAGACACTTCACATTACGTCCCCATACTTCCCGAATAGTCTGCCATTTAAATGTTACCTCAAATACCACTTCATATCGCCTTTAATCCTCTACAGTTTAAAAAAAAAAGTCTGTCAAAATTGCTTGACATTCAGTCATTCGGGTTGTTCTTTCAAAACCTAGTGCAGTACTTATCAAAGGCCTCAGTATGGATGGTTTCATGGGCTGAATTAATTCGCGAGCATGTCCCGGGAGCAGCCCGAGGGGGGAGATGAGGTATAATCGCTGTAATCTTTGAACTACTAACAGATCTCAGAGCTAATTTGCTGCACTTCAGTTCTCTAATGCAATATATTTCTGTAACTTTCACCTTGCGTTTTGTGCCATAACATATTTACACATTTAAGGGATAGCGAATAAGGGTGAGGGAAATGATTTTTGGGTGAACTCTTCCTTCAAGACTGTCCCAACCCTGTTCCTGGAGGCCCCCCAAAAGTTTGGATGTCTCCTTAATCAAACACAACTGATTCAACTCATCAGCTCATTGGCAGAGGCACTTGAAAATGTGTGCGTCATAACAGAAGATTCCAGAATGTACTCTGTTCAGAAATGTGCTCCTAATTTTCATGTTCATTAACATTGTTTTCCGATCAATATACTTGGATACAAGTCAAAAGGAGGGAAGCTTATCCTCTATACAAACGAACTAAAGTTGACTTAAGAGCAAATGCATTAAGAGATGATTGTATTTCTTGAGTGGAACATTGGCTTTCTGTATTCAGCTGACACTCACTAAAAGTGCACCGATATTTCAAGCACGTCCTTTTCCTCAAAGTGTCTAATCTTAGCTCGATATTTAAGAGGAAGGTCTTGGTCTCTAACGTCAGACAGCTATTAGATTGCAGTTAAATGTGTACATTGACACAAAGAATAGTTCATACTTTAAAGTTGGGCTGGCATTTAACTGAACCCACCATTAGTTGCATACAATGATGAAAAAGCCATTATATTGTACAAAGACACCAGCAGAAAGATGGCCATACAATAAAAGAAAATGTGTCAAATTCATCAGATATATAATTGATCATCTGAAGTGATTCTTTTAGTGTTGACAGCATACTGGATAATACATAGTTCAATCCATTAGTAACTCCTTGACATCTTCAGCATGTTGCTTTTAAACCAAAATAATTGTACCCCAAAGACAAACAATTGTAAAGCCTTAATATCCAATACACATTATTTTAGGGCTCCTTTAAAAATAAAGGTTTCATAATGTGCAAAACATTACAATTTCCCTAGACACAATACACTCTTGATAGCATTGCATTGTATATATAAAGCTGTCACAGACCGTCACCTGAAGTGGCAAACACATATAATAACCCTAACATTAAATATTAAATATAAAACCAATAGGCCTACAACTAATTTGTTATGATTAAATACATTGTATTGTAACCATTCAATGCGGAAGGTGTTTTCTGTGAATGTGTCTTGATTTATAGGGAAATAACGAGAAGAATATATCAAAAAGTTTGCTACAAACCAGCATGTTTATAATTAAGACAATACATTCAAATAATATGGTAAGAAATACCAGTTTGCAATATCAAGCAACATAGTGCTGTTTTGTACAGCTAAAAATAACTGGAAGCAAAGGACACCGGAAGCCAGACACATTCAAATTACAAATGGCCGCACTTGTTCTTATCTGAAAAAAAAGGTGGATACCCGGGCTGCGTTCCACTCCACTTTTAGACAGGCACTCGCAAACTTCCCTAAGCACTTCCCCTCGGGGGAATCCCCACCGCCATTTTAAAGTGCGCTCCACTTCGTGAAGTAGACGAGGGAAGTTTATATGGACAGACACTCATCCCCTCGATATTGACAGAGGGAGCGAGTCTAGTCCGATGTACACTTAAAGCAGCTCTATATCCCACAATTCAACTTGATTGTGACATCACAGCAGATAACACTTAACTTAAGTGTATGATATATCACTTATTTTGAGAATTAATCGCATGAAATATATTAATAGGATTTTAAATATTTTCTCCAACAACTTATGTGCATATAGAATGGTGCATAAAACAAATAAGTGGTAAAAAAGGGGGCCCTGTCCCAAATGGCACACTTTATATGCACTTTCGGTCTTGTGGGCTTACAATGGCTGCCGCGTGCGTGTGTCCATTAAGTCCACAAGACCGTGGGGTGTCCCATTTGTCATTTTATAATGTATTTCAGAAGGGTGCTCGCTCGATACGCGCCCTCGATGCGCACCTTAGCCGAGCCCACAGCAAACTTCTTCCCAACAGTCAAAGCGGTGTTACGTCACGAAAGGACGGATTCGTAGGAAGACTGCAAGTGTTTAAGTTGCCATTTGAGACAGGGTTGTTAGCTTGTGAAGGGCATAAAAATCTGGAGTGGAACGCGGCCATGATGCACAATGCACCCTCCCTTCAGAGCGCTTCCTCATTTCCTCACTCCTCCGACCTCCAGCCCTTGAGCCGGAAACCGATCGAACTCAGCCATCTAGGGCATCTCAATTCTGTATTTGCAGGCAAGGAACGGAGGTGTCATGAGCGAGGATACACAGATGTATCCTTCCCTTGCATCCTAAGAGGGTGGAGCTAAGAAGCGAGGAAAGGAAAGGAAACAAGGATGCACAAATAAGAAATGAGAAGCACTCCATATGTTGACGGGGGGCATCAGCAATGATCAGTTGAACATTTTTTGTCCTGTGACTTCCACAGAAGACATATGTACATGTTTTTATATTTAGATCAATTATATTATCGATCGCTATCAGGATGTAAAGAGAGTTTCAACCTGTATAACGAACGGTGTTTATAAAAACAAATTGCATATACCCTACCATTAATAAAAGAAAGAACTAAAACCGCTGCACTCTGATGAGCGTCGTAATTGTATTGGTTGAACTTGATGATGTCATGAATCAGCTAATTGCTTATCTTTCCATGACGAGACAGGGCCTGCATCTCAATGTGCATAAAGACAGAGCGACACGCATCATAATCTGAAAACTATGTCCACTGGGAGGAAAACAATCCAACCCTCTCCATTTACTTTAACTTGCGTGAAGCTGCCTCCTTGTCATTTTTGACTTATAACAAAAAACAGAACAATGTCTAAAAGCTGCTGTGTGACAGGGTGTACGGCAAACAAGGTAAAAACCCCAGAAATACGTTTTTATAAATACGTTTAAATACTCTTATAAACAAGAGTTAAAGGACACACAAATGGATAAATATGATAAACAAATGGATAAAAACACAAATGGCAATTGAGACAGAGCAACGTTTCATATTACTCTGAGAACTACGTCCACTGGTGGGGAAAGGAGAGGATAAGCTAAAAAAAAAAAAAAAAATTAATAAACATTCATTATTTTTAACCATGTCAAAGGATTATTTCAACACCCTATGTGAACCTGAGGAGAGGAGGTATATTGAGAAACTTTTATTGGTCTATGTCAGTGCCCATTTTCCTTACCTTCTGTCTTATTGCCTGTATCCACTTTTGTCTCCTTAAAGGCTGGCTTTTACGGTTCGGTAGCTTATAAAAATGTAATTCTGGGTTTTGCTGTACACCCTGTCACACAGCAGCTTTTAGGCAATGTTCTGTCTTTTGTTACAAGCAAGAAATGACCACCCCTGCCTCCACCCCGATATGGGCGTGGCCTAAATGTGCTCTGTCATACCATTCATAGTACGTGACATTAGTAATATTCAATACTATTTCGGGTGGATATTATGCACATTGGGATGCAGGGAGGGATAGCTGCAGGTTGGAGTAATGGGCATGCCGAAAGGAGGTTTGCCGAAAGGTGAATTGCTACAACAGTCTCATGCTCAAGGCTGCAATTATTTGATCAAAAACCCAGTAAAACAGTAATATTGTTACACATGTAAATATTATTACAATTCAAAGTAACTGTTTTCTAGTGTAAGTATAGCCTAATAATGCATTTATTCTTATTTTAAAAAATCTTCCTCATTACTGTAGTACGTTTACCACGTTTACGTTTCACTCTATAGGATGAGTTGGGAGTCAGATGAAAAACTTGTGAAAAGTTCTTCATATCTTCTCCATGTCAACATTACTGTTGCTTTTGACACCACTGGGCACAGATAAAACATACTGGAATATTTACGATTCTTTAGAAAACACAGCTACTTTTGTACAGCTGTCAATGGAGAAAGGTGGTTTTGCCCCCAGAAAGGTGTAATTATGACATCTACCAGCTTGGGTTACTAGCTAAACCTTGACCCTTGCATAGATCAATAAAGATGTATTTGTATTATCTGTCATGAGACATATTGGCCTTCGTAGAATTCCACAGGAAGAGACTTCAGCTTTGGGGCTTGTTAGCAGACACTCCATTCACCCTATTTATGGAAAAACATAACTCAGATTAAGTAACATTTATTAAGCACATGAAATTGTCAGTTAAATAGGGAAAGAAATTAGGAGCTCTAATTGCTTTTGGCAAACATCCACAATGTCATAATGCTGGATTCAGTGAGCTGTCATTGTGTTTCTGGGAGAATAAAAAACATAGTCTATTATTTAACTTTATTACGAAAATAGAATTTCAGGCACTCCAAGCTTGTGACCATCATGTGGTGAAAATAGTTTCCAGAATAAAAAACATCTGCCCTGTGTTTCAAACACTTGCCAAACTTCACCGCTGTTTAAATACCCATACATTTCCACAAACCTAAAATATTCATTTAAAAAAATGTAAGGTAACCATAACCACTTTCATCATGATTCCAGCCATTGCCTATGGGGCTACTAGTGGAAACAATATAGGTTTTTGTGCACCAAACCCTAGAGGGCCATTTATATATTTTGAAGCAGAATAACCCCCTGTATCCCAGTCCCCACACACACACACATTCATAACAAAGACAAAACTGGGAAGTCTGACATAAAAAAAAGTACAAGAAAAAATATGTGCAAGTGAGATGGGGAAGAGGCAGGGATGGAGGGAGGGAAATAAGTTGTAGGAATGCTGCTTTTATTTTTTTTATTGACTGAGGGCGGGACCTTCAGAAGCACATATAGGGCCCGAACTCAGTAAAATTTGTACAGGATCACTTACCCAGTGGCAGTCTTCCCTTCATCCTCATCATTAAAACACCTTATAGTCATCATCTTTAACCTATCATTATGGGAAGACAGAAGATGCTTCTGGAAAAGATAACTCGGACCTTGCAGGTTCGGAGCATGCTGATTCGACAGGCACTGGCCGAATGCCTTGGCACCCTCATTCTAGTGGTGAGACCCTTTTGTTGTTTTTGTCATTGATGAGTTAGTGATGAGACAAACCGATTTAGCTATAATGAAAAAACCATGCAGTCAGTTTTGGATCCTTATTGTAAAGCAGTTTATTCATTTTGAGAGGAACGATTGTAAACAATTCAGAGGTGTAGTGATTCAAAAGTGTTACCATTCAGGAATGTGGCTAAATATGATTTGCAGGCATTGAGGTTTGGCTACACTTTTTTGGGTCATAAGCTTTTTCTTTGTTTTTTCAAAACATACATGTACTTAAAATATACGTATTAAATGTGTATTATAAAATCTTACATTTCAGTTTAGTTAATTCGTAATATATATTACATATCACTGTAAAAAAATCAACTTAAATTACATTAAACTGACTTTTAAAAATAGTTGAATCTTGTATAACTTATAAAAAAACTGAAAATGTATTTTGATGATATAACATGATATCATAACTTATTGATCATATAATTTTTTTACTTGTGTGGGCTTGATAAATTACCAATGATGCAAAGATTGATTTACTGTCTATCTTTGATGAGAATGTGAAAGGGATACATGCATGATGTCAAAAATAATCTATATTCTTTCATCTGCTGAAAAGCCTGAAATTTCAATTTTGCTACCTGAAGGGAGTTTTACTTCTCAAATAATTTGCAGAGAGAGGTTTTATGTTCTTTTTGCCTATACTTTGTACTTATACACTTTGTATTTGTACTTTTAATAAGAACATATCTTTTCCCTCAGCTTTGGCCAATAATGGTTATTAAAGCATGGAATTAAATGGATGTTCAAAGCTAAAATAAGTTTTGATTTTGTAACTTTTGTAGCAAAATGTCTCCTTTGCAGAACAGACTGTGAGATGGAGTTGAATTCCAAGTCCTGCTGATAGCCAATTACCTGTTTTACACAAGTTTCAGACACTTCACAGTGGGCCATTTCATTTCCTGGGCCCAGTTGTTCAAAACGTTTAATCTGGATCAGAATTATCTATACATTTGGAAATCCCATGATTTGCTATCCAGGATCAGGTAATCTATTTTGTTCCGGTTTTTCAAAGCGAAATGATTGAATCACCCTGATCCAACCTGATCCGTCGTCAGTAGATCACACGCAGAACTTTCCACTCCCATCCACACTTTTTTGGAATTGCGCTCTCATGCTAATTTGCCCTATTTAGTAAATCTAACATTTTTAAATGCCAACAGAGGGTTTGCGCTGGTGCAAGCTGTTAGTAAATCTGGCCCTTTGTGTTCATTCACAAAGAAAAAGGCATCACAATCTTACTAAAACGTTTTGAATAACACTAACTGAAGATTTGATCCAGATCAAAACCAAGATTGAATTTTGTGATCTAATCCGATTTCAGAATCTTCAAGATTTGATCCAATCCAATAGCCAATAGTTCATGTAACCGTAATACAGAACCTGATTTCACCAAGTGCAACCTGTTCCAGGATCAACAAAGTTGATAATCATTAATATTAATAATATAACCTGATTAATATTCCAATCAACCATTCAGATTTGAGGGACATGTTTACACTTTATGTCAAGTTTAGGTTTACAACCAGGGTTAGGTGCTTCTACATCAGTGTTATTCACCTATCATTTCCCTCTGATTTTAGGGATAACTTATGGGTAGGGTTAGGTTTAGATAGGGATATGATTAGGATTGCCTTTTCGGACGGGATTGTTGTTCCAGTATCAACAAAATTGACCCAGGAACGCATCTAACTCGGCAAAATCAGGACGTGCTAAAGGTAAAGATACTTTATCACTGAAACGGCTTAAACACAAGAAAACAGGCTCTGAAAAATAAAAGGCTAGTTAATTATAATGTATTGTTATGGATCAGCCAGGTCGGTCACAACACATTGTCAGGGTCATGACAATTAATACTACCTACATAGACAAAAACATTCTACCTTAAATTCCCAGTCTAATTAAACCACTGAACACAAAACAGTAAGTAGAAAATATTGTTTTGTTAGTATCTGACACGATTGTAGCTGTTAATGTGTTGCTCTTCTGCTAAACCTCAAAAGAAAAGTTGTTGCTACTGAGACTAATTTTCACTTCAACAGAAAAATAGAAACGTTAGAAGTCTTGGAATTAGTTATATATTTCATACCATCACCTAGCAAAACATCTCGTATTGTTGTACTTTGTAAACTACAATGCAATTAACAGGTAAGCAAAAGCAACAAGTGTTGGGCACAACAGGGTCAAGAATCCAGAATTCAAGACAGCCCATATCCGGAATAAATTTGACACACCACAGAGGGATCACAGGTTAAACCATATCTCATCATCTGTTTTCAATGGAAAGACTCCAGAGCAGCAATATCTGGAGAAAAATAGAGCTCCCCCACGCCCATCTGTTGTTTTCTGATGGTACTGTGCGGTCTGAGAACCCCCCATCCAGAGGCTGATCATGCAACTCAATAACGGCTGGCAAACACAGACAGGCTAGAGGGCATTACACAATGGAAGAGAGGGCAAGTACACACACACTCATACGCACATTATCTATCAAATCCACATGGTGCCAATAACGTTTCGCATTCTTCAATAGCAGTCCTTGGAGAAAAACAGGTACGTGACGCCAAGGATGTCTAGCTCTGCGTCTAAAACCTGCAATCATTCAATGAGATGCTTTATTGAGATTTATTTGCTGAAATTCTATTCTAATCTATAGCTTAATTAACTTTGTTAGGTATCTAGCCAAGCTTTGCAATCAGACATCACAAATGTGTTTGGTGCACAGTCTCACAAAAAAGACAAAAACTGAGCAAGTGGTTAATTGGATTTCCATTCTTAATGTCTCTATTTACAGATGTTTGGCTGTGGTGCTGTCGCCCAGTTGATTTTAAGCGGAGGCTCCCATGGAATGTTTCTGACGGTGAATTTTGCATTTGGGTTTGCCGCTACATTGGGAATCTTAGTTTGTGGGCAAGTCTCAGGTAACGTCAGTCATAAGCTTCTTAAACTGTCAGATTTATTTTTTATTTTTTTCCTGGGAGGACACAGGAAATTTCAGATTTCAGATGTGACATTTCAATGCAGTGAGTCACATACAGCTCAGAACCAGATAAAGAAATGTGAAAGCTTTCAGCCAAACATTCACCAGATGGATTTAAACTAGCAAAATTACACTACATTCTTTTCTACCTTTAGAACATTTTATTTTCAGACATTATTGGGTGGAATCAAGGGTTGACTTCAAGGGTTAAAGATCACATGAACATTCAGTTCCGTTTTTGACAATATGAGGCAACTGGCAGTTTTGACTTTAACATTTCAAACAGAGGAATAATGAAAAGCTATGAGTGTTTGGACTATAAGTGAAGTCTTAGAATATAAGTGAAGTCTGGAAGGAAGGAAGTGGCAGACAGTTCCCAGACATAGATTAAGCCTATAACCCATGGCTAAAAAGGTTATGACAATGTTTAAGTTGAATTTTTAAATTTAATCAGCATGTACCAAATCAGCCATAAAAAGTTTAAAGTGAGATTCTATAGCATTGTTTCATTTTCATTGTGAAGATCTCATTTCAAATGTATCAACATGTTGAAACTTTTATTTTACAGGAGGTCACATAAACCCTACTGTGACCTTTTCCCTCTGTTTGCTGGGGAGAGAGCCCTGGAGGAAATTTCCCGTGTACTTCCTGTCCCAGACTCTGGGGGCTTTTCTTGGCTCAGGAATAATATTTGCCATGTATTTTGGTGAGTTTTAGGACGGTTTAAGTAATTTTCAATAATCCACATTTTTGTCAGTCCACATCTTTTGTCGGTCTGTTGCAGCCAACAATGAAAATGCTCAGTTTATGAGGATTGTGATTATAAACTGAGAGCTTTTGAAGATCTCAAAGAGCTTGTTTCTGTAACTTATGTTCACTTGATGCTTTGCAGATGCAATTTGGGACTTTGGACAGGGTTCTCTATCTGTTGTAGGGGACAATGCAACAGCTGGAATCTTTGCTACATACCCTTCTAAACACCTTACCTTGCTCAACGGCTTCTTCGATCAGGTAAGACACAAAAATCTGCATTCATTGAAGATATTTTGAAGAATGAGTGAAAGTGAATGGGGTCCAGTGTTTTGGAGCCACTTCCATTGTAAACAATGTTCAGAATATCATCTTTTGTGTTGCACAGAAGAAAGAAAAAGTCAGTTTTGGAACAACATAAGGGTGAGTAAATGATGTCAGAGTTTTCATTGAGTGAACTATCCCTTGACTTCAACACAGATGATTGGCACGGCAGCTCTGATCGTGTGTATCCTTGCCATTGTTGACCCTTACAATAACCCCATCCCACGAGGACTGGAGGCCTTTACTGTGGGCTTTGTGGTTCTGGTGATTGGTCAGTCCATGGGTTTTAACTCAGGTTATGCTGTAAACCCAGCAAGAGACTTGGGACCTCGGATCTTCACTGCACTTGCTGGATGGGGCTCAGAGGTGTTCTCGTAAGTCACTGTATACATTTTTTCCATCCATTTCACTATTGAAATCATCTCTAACACTGATGTTTCATCCAACCACAGAGCAAACTCTTACTGGTCCTTTGTGCCCATCTTTGCCCCATTCATTGGTGCTGTGTTCGGTGTGATGGTGTATCAGCTGATGGTGGGATGCCATGTGGAAGGAGAAGAAAGAGATAAAAGAGAAGCGATGGAAAGAGAACAGAAGGATAGACTAAATCTCTCTGCTGTTTCTGAAAAGGAGACAGCATAAGTCTGGGTTCAAATGGAGTCATTTTCTGCAGTTCTGTTTAGCCTATAAAATTGAATTCAGCTTTCGTGACAATATAGTAGCAATATTGTGTATTTTTACACGTTTTCAACTGGCAAAAACCAAATTAAATCATAACTTTTTAAGCTACTGGGAGGCTGTGCCCTTGACATCATGATTAGACTCAAATTAATTAGTCATATTTTTTGTACTGTATGTGCAATTAGTAGATGTCCAAATAACTTAATTGTAGAATTGTAATTTGCATATCACTCTAATGATTCTGATCAGAACCTCTGTGTTTTATACATAAACTTACTAGTTATCCATTTCAATTTATTCCAAAAAGCCCAAACATAGCCAAATTAATTAATCCAATCTGCTAACAAGTCAGTTGTTGTCATCTGTTCATTTATCTCTAATGCTTCTATCTGCATAATGAATAATTATGAATAAGGGATATTATTTATGAAAATCTTCACCCTTATGAATACGGCATCAAAGTCATGAAAATACCTGTTTCACTAGCATTCGAATTTATTATCAGTGAATATTAATCAGTAATTATGCAGTGAGAAATTCAGCTATGTTTACATTTTTGGGAATGTATTTGTTTTGCAAGTTTATGTTTTGTTGCATTATGTGCCTGTTTCTGTTCTGGGAAAATGACAATGAGTTTACATTGACTATACATATAATATTTTGTGCTCATTTATACTGTACTCTTTAAAAATAAACTGCATTTTGGTAAGTAATTAAGACTCCAATTGATCTGTAGTATTTATATATGAGAAACATCATGCACAAAATTAATGTTCGAAATGATATGGTCATTTAATTGCAGGGGATGTTTTTCAGTATATATTAGCATCGAGTCCAGTAAAACTAGGACTTCTAAAGGAGAATCAAGGTTTCTTTGCCATTAAATAACATTGCAGATATGTGTATGGATATATACAGTTACAAATTTATGTCTGTTGTGACATTTTGTAACAAATCAAGAAGTGTCTGTTCACAAACAGTTTCCTTCGGTTTCCAGTAAGTATTGAGTGGCGAGGCTGAAGTAAATTGTCACAAACCACTGCTTGAATTCATGGCAATAAACACAATACGAGTAAAACAAAAGAGCTGTAATTTAGTTCATAACTGCAGACACTATTTATACTTGCTTGAAATAAAATGAACACGCTGTAAACAAACAAACCAACAAACTTGACTTACTGACATTGCAAGGCATAAAACTCTGCTTATGAAGCTCGTTTCAGATTCTAGTTTTCCTTATTGGGGAAAGAAGAGAAATATATAATTTCTTAATGCACACTAACTGAAATCTGTTTTTAAGCCTGCAGAAGAGGGGATCTGCCATATCTCTAAATTATATTTAACTGAACGAAATCTAATTTGATCAAAACTTAATTTAAGTATTCAATACGAGTTATTAAAGTGTTTCTGATATCTGTCGACCTCACTGATCTAAACTGTAGTGGATGTTGAGATTTAATTTCTAATACAAATAAAAGTTAGGCCTATACATTATTAGGTATATCACGTAAAAGAATGCAAATTGTAAAATCTTCTATGCATTGATCACAGCTCGCTCTCATGTAAATCTTCCAAATGGAAAGGAAAGATTGCAGTGCCTGTTTAGCTCAGTGAAGTGGAAAATAGAGAATGAAAATAAGAGATTTGTTTATGGCATGAGATGGACGGAGATAACCCAGACCATGAATCTTAAATCACTGAGCACTCTCAGAGTCACTTCGTAGGTTTGTAGAAAACGAATGCAGTCGTTAAGAAGAATGTTTGTGGAATTGGGTTTGGGAGTTTGGGATGAGATTTGAGGCAAGCTAATCGAGGCTTTTGAAACCATTAAACCAATTTTCTTGTCGTCTTTGGATTTCTGCATGGTTCAGAACTGCAATAGGCTCCATCCACAAATGTACCAAATTCTTGAGGTTTATTCAGATGTGTCGATGAGTCATTTTAGCTCATACCACACATATACATTTCACCACACTTCTTAAATGGTTAAGTCCACAGTGTGGGAATTTAATAAATATGATTTTGTTTAGACTAACATTTATCTGTCCCTGACGATTTTTATTTTTCCATGATAGTCTGTATATCAAAACACATGAAACCTCTCTGACTATTATCTTTCTTGAATTCGAGTGAGGTTTCCATGACAACTGTTGTTGCTGCTGATTGCGTTACTCGTCCACATCAAGTACACTAGACAAGAGTCAGTATCATGGAAGGAAGAAATGGAAAATGACTGATGGTATAAACTAAAATATCTCTGTTTCTCAGATCTGCACTTGGTTAAAATGGAGCAGTGCTTGTTTGATGGTAGTATATAACTACCATTTAACGTTTTTTGCTATTTGATAGCCTACCCCATCCTTCTGCCTAAAATAATAATTCAAAGGGAGGTGTGTAATATGAGTTTAGTGTGGCATAATTGTGAATTATTATTAACACTCAAACTCTGGGATTATATTACTACTGGTTCTTGGCTCAGTTAGACAAGACCAGTTTGATAAAGTCACGATGACACAGAAGTAGTGACATCTTTTCTTCCATATGGACCCTTTTCACATTTCCGGCGTCATCATAGGGTAAAGTTCTATAGTAGTACAACAAATATAATTTTTAGTTTCCAATTTGCACCAATCTCAGAAGAAAAAAAAAATGTGATAGGGTTCCTATGACTTTCCAAAAGAGAGAAAAATTATTAAGATATTATGTTTAATTATGTTGGGAAGAGGGAAATATGTCAAATTTGCCATTGCACATGTATGCAACAGAATTAACCAGTTATTTGCAAAGGTAAGAAACCACAAAGTATAGCAATATAAATGTTAAAGGGTTAGTTCAGCCAAAACTGAATTTTTTTCATCATTGTAAAAAGTGATCAGTTGACTTAAAGAGTTAGTTCACCCAAAAATGAAAATTAGCCCATGATTTACTCACTCTTAAGCCATCCTAGGTGTGTATGACATTCTTCTTTCAGACGAATACAATCTGAGTTATATTAAAAATGTCCTGGCTAATCAAGCATTATAATGGCAGTAAACTGCAGCCCAAAATTTTAAGCCCAAGAAATTGCATCCATCCGTTATAAAAGTAATCCATACGTCTCCCGGGGGTTAGGCCACCTTCCATATTCAACTTACGAAAAAGGCTGCAACAGGTGTTACACTTTCTTCATAAGTTAGAATAAGTAAGAATACAGAAGGTGGTCTGGCGGTAGCTAGATATTTTACTTCATAACGTTTTAAATATGGATATTTTTCTTACACAATCCCATCATTTCGCTTCAGAAGACCTTTATTAACCTCCAGAGCCATGTGGATTACTTTTATAATGGATGGATGCACTTTTCTGTGCTTCAAATTTTGGGCTGCCATTTACTGCGAATTGATTAGTTCACGTCGCGAGTCTCAGGTTTGAGTTGTTCATTCTTTTGTCAGTAACTGTATGTTGATATTGTATCTTTGCTTTATCAAAGTGATTTAGATTTGGATAAAGTTAAAAGCACTAACGTTACCAGCTCTTCATTACCACATTAAATGTTATTTAAAAGAACTATATATATATATATATATATATATATATATATATATATATATATATATATATATATATATATATATATATATATATATATATATATATATATATATATATATATATATAAATTGTAAGTGTCACGATTCACCATTGTGAGTGCCCCTGTTTACCACCAGAGGGCACTCCACCCCGGACTGTCACGCCATCAATAAATACATTTCCCATAATCCTTTGCCCAGACTCATCAGCACTCATTGTTTACACCTGTGTCTCATTTACCTCATTTTCTCAGCCTATATAAACCATGTTCACTCTGTCATTCACTGCAAAGTCTTGTTGTATCAGTGCATTTCTGAGTGGTTTCCTGGTTTCTTATCTCTTGGTTTTGGATTACTTGCCTGTTCTGTGGATTATCCCTTTTGCCTGTCTCTCCTGTCTTGTTTGCCTGTGTATGATCTTTTGCCTGTTTTTTACTACAATTGTGGATTATCCTTCATTAAAGCTGTGTTTGGATTCCCAACCTTTGTGTCTCAGAGCAGTACGTTACAGTAAGAAATAAAGTTTCAATTTTAGATCAGAAACGCATTTAACTGTAAGAGTTAAAAAAAAAAAAAATCACTCTCTGAGACAGTTCGTTGTTCCTGAATCATGTGCTAGATTAGTTCCTAATGAACTAATCGATCATGACTGACCCATCACTATTTCAGAACCCCTTCCCCAGCTCCACCTGTATAGATCTTCTATGGGTAATTCATGTATTGGGAAGTCCCATATTGCTCTACAGCAGCAGCAATAACAGCACTGTAGCAGATCTATTCCGCCAAGACCAAACATATCCATTTCCATTCCAAACACAGAATTTAGTTTTTTGTGCAAAAATTGCCCCATGTTGTGGATCTAAGGAATGTTTTGAAGGAAGATTAACTGCAATTGCAGACACAGCGATAGTTTGAGGTGCATCCAGGAACATTCTGATCATATTAGAAATTATCACTGTCTCTCATGCACGCACAGTGTCTTCACGACCACCATTTGTCAGAATCGTTTCTATTCTCTCACCACAAACAGCTGTGGTGAAAAAAAAAAAAAATTATCTCAGAGATTTGAACTAAATGTCGGTGGTGACATAAATTGTCGATGAGAAACTGCTTTTCTGGTCCCCACCCACCGCTCAAACTTCAGAGAGGCGCTTGACATTTGGAATTCCTAAACGACATGGCCTTTCAGCAACGTGGATTCCCAAACAGATCTAATGTCAATCAAAATCCCAGCAACCTAGACCCCCAACAATGGCATTCTGAAAGTATATGCCTACTGAGGAGGCATGGATGTAGCTGTCAGTAAGGCAGAATAATTGCAAATCAATCCCTGTACGTACAGTAAACCAATTCATGCTGAACTGTGACCTGTAAAGCTGTGACTACCTCTACGTTCACCACAGGGGGTAAAGAGATTTTGTTTTTGCATGATTACTTAAGCATAAATAATAAGGCAATATATTAAAATAAACAATTGTGATTAATTTGATGTTTTTCAGTTTCTTTTTAAAGGAAATATAATATATGTAAAGGAGTAGTTCACCCAAAAATGAACATTCTGTCATGCATTACAGCCCCAAATGATATCCAGTTATTTGGTCCAAATGATTAATTCATGATCTGGTTCAACTCACTGTATGAACGATCGTGTACAGCATTAACAGACCACTGAAGTGGAACTTTTTTATTGGATAATAAGTCTTTTGGTGACACAAAGCTGTCATGAAGAATTTAAATTTAGCTCACAAGTCCCACGTGGACTACTTTTATGGTATGTTTCATCCTTGAAAGCACCAGTCTCCATTCATTTTCTACATATTTGTGCTTGAGGGCAAAAAAATTATAATAATAATAATATTTTTTTTTTTTTCGGAGGGTTTTCCTGCAAAAACAAATACAGTAGGAGGTTGACAGTGATCTGTAAAATACATCTAAATATTCATAAATATGTATGCTGAGGCAAATAATGGGGTGTCACATGTCAGTCAACGCCAAAGACATGAGCGCAAACTAAATCCAAGAACGTCAGATCAAAAGAAGCCAACACCATACCCATATCGCAAATATAAAAATCCCAAAACTATGCTGACCTGTTTAAAATATTATCATGAATAAAAACAGAAGCTTTTGTGATACAGGGCCACACACACAATAAATCCAGAAAGAGGCTTTGAATCCATTTAGAAATCAGAGCATTACACAAAAATTAAATATGAATATGTTTTATATTTACCAAGACATTTAACAGATGTTATAAAAAAGTGAGAGACAAACTTATCTTCTTCTTCTTCTTCTTCCTTGAGCAAACAGTGACACTATGAGGTCAAAAGAGTGAATAACTGGAAAAGAGTCAGACACATTGGTGAAACTTTTTTAATATTAATTTCTTTAAAACTAGAAAAACTATTTTTCATAAAATAATACAAAAAATGATATTAAGAATAAAAGCTTGCATAAAAATTTTAAAAATGGGGGTGGGGGTTATCGATGTAAGCTGCCACATTGTTATTGGAGTAGGTTTTATATGTCGTAGCCTAATTATATGCAGTTTATTAATAACAAAATTATTTTGCTAACTTAAATTGTGCTTATAGACCTATAAAAGATTGTTTAATTACAGGGTTAACATTTCTGACAACTTGCCTAAATATAGCCAACCTGTAACTGCAACTGATTCGCAACTGATTTTACTGTGGTTTGAATATAGTGACTTTTAATGTAATGTTCACCCAAAATAATAACTCATTTCCACCCTTGTCTTTTTAATACTTTTTTCTATGGAACACAAAAATAGTTAGCAGAATGCATAAACTGCTCAATAAAACTGAATAAATATATATATATATACACATACAGGTACTGGTCATATAATTAGAATATCAAAAATCAAAAAGTTGATTTATTTCACTAATTCCATTCAAAAAGTGAAACTTGTATATTATATTCATTCATTACACACAGACTGATATATTTCAAATGTTTATATTTTTTTTTTTTTAATTTTGATGATTATAACTGACAACTAAGGAAAATCCCAAATCTCCAACCATCTCAGAAAATTAGAATATTACTTAAGACCAATACAAAGAAAGGATTTTTAGAAATCTTGGCCAACTGAAAAGTATGAACATGAAAAGTATGAGCATGTACAGCACTCAATACTTAGTTAGGGCTCCTTTTGCCTGAATTACTGCAGCAATGCGGCGTGGCGTGGAGTCGATCAGTCTGTGGCACTGCTCAGGTGTTATGAGAGCGCAGGTTGCTCTGATAGTGGCCTTCAGCTCTTTCTGCATTGTTGGGTCTGGCATATCGCATCTTCCTCTTCACAATACCCCATAGATTTCCTATGGGGTTAAGGTCAGGCGAGTTTGATGGCCAATTAAGAACAGGGATACCATGGTCCTTAAACCAGGTACTGGTTGCTTTGGCACTGTGTGCAGGTGCCAAGTCCTGTTGGAAAATGAAATCTGCATCTCCATAAAGTTGGTCAGCAGCAGGAAGCATGAAGTGCTCTAAAACTTCCTGGTATGCGGCTGCGTTGACCTTGGACCTCAGAAAACACAGTGGACCAACACCAGCAGATGACATGGCACCCCAAACCATCACTGACTGTGGAAACTTTACACTGGACCTCAAGCAACGTGGATTGTGTGCTTCTCTCTTCCTCCAGACTCTGGGACCCTGATTTACTTTCATCAGAGAACATAACTTTGGAGCACTCAGCAGCAGTCCAGTCCTTTTTGTCTTTAGCCCAGGCGAGACGCTTCTGACGCTGTCTGTTGTTCAAGAGTGGCTTGACACAAGGAATGCGACAGCTGAAACCCATGTCTTGCATACGTCTGTGCGTAGTGGTTCTTGAAGCACTGACTCCAGCTGCAGTCCACTCTGTGTGAATCTCCCCCACATTTTTGAATGGGTTTTGTTTCACAATCCTCTCCAGGGTGCGGTTATCCCTTCGCCTCTCTATTAATGTGCTTGGACACAGAGCTCTGTGAACAGCCAGCCTCTTTTGCAATGACCTTTTGTGTCTTGCCCTCCTTGTGCAAGGTGTCAATGGTCGTCTTTTGGTCTTCCCCATGATTGTGTAGCCTACAGAACTAGACTGAGAGACCATTTAAAGGCCTTTGCAGGTGTTTTGAGTTCATCAGCTGATTAGAGTGTGGCACCGGGTGTCTTCAATATTCAACCTTTTCACAATATTCTAATTTTCTGAGATACTGAATCTGGGATTTTCCTTAGTTGTCAGTTATAATCATCAAAATTAAAAGAAAAACAAAACATTTGAAATATATCAGTCTGTGTGTAATGAATGAATATAATATACAAGTTTCACTTTTTGAATGGAATTAGTACGCGATCATCTCTTCCTAAAGAATAAACATGAATTGATATATCTTAAGGTATGTTGAGGATACATTACAATTTACTGAAATGTATCATATGTCATGTAATCGCTCAATCTGTGTTTCAAACGCGGAAAGACAATAAAACAGCTTGTAAACAATGTCCCAGCATCACATTTACCTCAGAAGTCATTCAGTGTCCACAGCTGTTAGTTCACTAGATAAATTAATTCTTTTCGCTAAATATATGCACTATAGCCTATATATTCACTATACTCTACTTAACCTGTTAGTGATGTCTTGATTATTTAATGTATAGGGGAGCGCGGGGCACCAGTTTAACGCGGGGTTAGTTGTAACACGCATGGTTTAAACCTTTCCAAACATGCCAGGATGACGAAACCTGTATTTACTAGTTACCATATCAACATTATTTAGAGAAAAAATTGCGCCAAAATTAAGAAATATTTGGAAGATATCACTGAACATTTATTTAACCATAGCAAAAGTAAATTTCTTAAGTTTATTTTTCATCTCTGTTTTTTGTGTTTATTTAAAATAAGATAAATCTGATATTAGTTTAATCTTATATCTGTTATTTAACAGTTGAGATCTTTCTTTAATGCTGATCTAACAGCAGAAGACACGAGCCGGGGGTTTAAATCCCAGTTGAGCAGATGGGGTGTGTTAACACTGCGTTACAGTGAGCCCCTATTAGAACTACGCTATTATATTCTATGCTTTTATGAATTCTTTTGAGAAACCATGAGAAAAGGGTGAATAAAGACTGAGAGTCAATGTTCAGAAATTATTCATTATTATTATGTTTTGAACTATGCTGTATAGCTGTATTTAGCGATGTGTTTGTTGTCAATTTTGAAAAAAAAAAAAAATTATTATTAAAAAATTCATAATTGTATTTCAAAAATATCTTAGTTTTTCATGGATATTTTTTTAAATTATTATATCAGGTGACATTTTAAGCTGTCATTTGGTGATGGTACATTGTGCCCCTCACATGTTACAATGAACCCCACCTATGGGGCATGTTGTCACATTTCACTTCCATTCTTTCAGGGTAAATCAAGAAAAAAAGTATACACTGTATTAATGAAACAAAACCACATGTTTGTACTAGACATGTGAAATTAATGTGGGAAAAAATAAATACTCTGAACCCCAAGTGGATTTACACAAACTGAGACAAAAAACGTTAGGTTGTGCCCCGCTCTCCCTGTCATGAAAATGTCATGAAATCTGTCATGAAAATGACCTCCACTGTGTATAAATAATTATATTTCAACAACGAATTGGAGGGGGAAAAAACTGCCTTATGTGAAGCTTATGAGTGTTGATTATTATATCTAAAAATAAATAGCAACTGAATTTAGGCTAATAGTTTGGGCTCTGTTGTTAACCTTTAATATTATAGCAATGTGTAAGTAAGGGCTCCTATATAATTTTTTTTCAGTAAACCACTGTCGAATAAAAATAACTAAAAAGCAATTTTGTAAAACTGCTGTACTGAACCTGTACCGAACCGTGACTTCAAAACCGAGGTACGTACCGAACCGTCAGTTTTGTGTACCATTACACTTCTATATATATATATATATATATATATATATATATATATATATATATATATATATATATATATATATATATATATATATATATATATATATATAGGCCTACAATAAAAGTGAATGGAGACTATGGCTCTCAAGCTAGATTTTAAAAAGCAAGTGAATAACAACATAACATTTCACTCTGTTCTTATATAGCTTCGGAAGACTTTAAATACTTTATGATGCTTTCATGCTGATGTGCTACGATTCATGCTATAATGCATTTATTTGTCTTTCTAGGAACTTAAAAGCAAATCCACGTTCATAATGTTTAGGAAAAGAATTAACATTCTTCAGAACTTCTCATTTTTGCGATTCACTGGAAAAAAAAAAAAAAAAAACTATCAGCACTCATTGTTAAAAAAATATATTTCCACACAATAAAAGCATATTTGAAATAAACAACTTCTGAACATCTTGAATGAGCAGTTAAATGCATACATATATACGCCAGATGGCGCTGTGATGCTTTCGCCTTGTTTAAGTGTGTTGCCAGATGCGCTTTTAATAAGCGAATGTAGGACTTTTACCAGGTTGCTTATTTCTCTTGCCTGATCTGGCAACATTGAGTTTCTGGCCTATGAGTCAACATCAGCTTCCTGAGCTCTGTTTCAAACACGCAGCTGGACAAAATGGTACGTGTATCTTTATCAGAATAGGTTTATTTATCAGAAGATACTTGTACTTTTTGGGTTCCTTCTAAAACCATACGTCCGAGTAGATATTTAAGATGATTTCCCAAAAAGCTTGTATTTTAGCGCTGAAGGGTCACATGACAGCAGCGAGCTAGCGCAGCTTGAGTGGTTCAGCCCAGTATCGAGTCAGAATGAAGTCAGTCAGTCTCTTTTAAATGGATTAAATCAATGACACTCAAAGTATATTCGTTTCTATATAAACTAAGTATGCGTTTCACATTAGCGATACTTAGTATAGTGAGTTAATGCTGAATGCTGAGTCCAGTAACAGAATGCTAGCCTACAGTGGCTAACATAAAACTGTTTTCTTTCTAGTATGTTATATGAGGTTGACCATTTATAAGTCAATGTAGGCAAAGGAATTAAAAAAAGAAAAGAAAACGTTTACTTTGTTTTCAGTTTACAGTGTCTTGAACCATTTTAAAACGTATTTGCTCAGCAGTAAATATCATTCCAAAGCAGTTATACAGAAAATAGTGCTTTCATATCGAACTGTTGTCATTAAAATTCTTTTAGTGTTTAAAGTGAGACTGTGTTCTTATGGGAAGCGTCAGCAGCTTTTAACCCCAAGCTTCACACTAACCGTCTCCTGCAGTGCCCTCCATTCATCAACCACAATCAGCTAACATTCAATCTAATTTATGTTGACGATATTATTTATCCACTTTGTTTCAGTTTTCCTTCTGTCTCACATCACCTTTAATATTTTGTATGTTATTTTTGTTATGATCATGCATCCACATCCCCTTCCTCAAACCCTTCCTCACCCACTGTTCCCCTATCCTGGCATCTGCATCGTTTTCAGGCTGGTCACAGAGTAAGTGCCTCTCCAGACCTCTCGTGGTTTTCTGAATTTTAGAGTAGTGCTGCTGCTTCTTCTGGCATGATCCCTCTCACCCTCAGACTTGTTTCTGTTTAGACTGCTATGGGTTTATTTTGCAAATGCAATTCATTTGTCTGTGATCATAAAATAGCCAAGAATCTAATTATAAGCTTGCAGAATGATTGAAAACTGCAGAATACTTATCTATCTAGGCATGTCGAACATATATCATCCGGTTTCTAAGCATTACAGCAACACGTTTTGTGTGTTTTGAATATTTTATGAACATTGTGATGTATATTTTAAACACAGGCTAAATAGAGTATCAGTGAGACTGGTCTGACACACCAGTCCCGTGGGAATAATGAGTTATGTTCGGAATGGGATACTGCACAGTACATCCTGAATACTGCCTATTTTTTATTTCAAGTATGTGAAACAGTATGCAACAGTGAACATTTAAATCAAAAAGTATGGTATTGCTGTATGTCTTTTTTTTTTTTTTTTTTTGATCAGTGTTATTAGAAATAAAAACACCATTTTGCATTATAATCCAGTTTTGTGTTCAGATGTATTAACTTTGGGCAGTTTGATCGAATAATAAAAGATTGCACACAGCATACAGAAAATTTGCACATCATAAAGCTACATACTGCAGAAATAGTAAGGCTGCATCCAAAACCACATACTCTCTTGAGTAGCTACTTCTTTTGAATAAGTACTTGAATTAAAAGTATGTTCTATACTTACTATACTTTCTATACTAGTTCTATACGTACTACATTCACCATGTTTTCATGTCATGTGATTCACAAATCCTCTCCTGTGGCCTCATGGGATAGTAAAGTGTCCATTGGATGCGCACTTCAGAATCTAGCTGGAAGTAATAAGTCATCCAGGTACTTTTCACCTGGGCTGCATCTGAAATTGCATACTTCCCTACCATTTAGCGAAAAACAGTATGTGACAAAAACAAAAGTATGTCCAAATTCACAGTAGGCAAAAAGTACCCGGATGACCTATTACTTCCGGTGAGATTCTGAAGTGTGCATACAATGGACACTTTACTATCCCATGAGGCCACGGACGCTGGTAGGTCACCTGATAAGGGCAACATGGCGAGTGTAGTACGTACAGATTACATTTATACTATACAGAACATACTTTTTTTTTTAGCAGTCATGAAGTAATTACTTATTCAAACTAAGTCCCTACTTCGAAGTTGAACATTTTCATTCACATACTGTTTTCCGCCTACTTTATAGTAGGGAAGTATGTAGTTTCAGATGCAGCCACAGTGTAGGATGTTAGTGTGCTATTCCAAAGCTTTGTCCAGTAACTCAGATCTGATTCTAGCGAACGTATGCGAGTGGTTTGATCTCAGCCTGTTTTAGGTTCAGCAAGTTCAGTAGAGCTAACAGACTTTAGAAGCCGCTATCTTGCTTAGCTTTAAATTAATTGTTGTCTGAAGAAAATTTGCTTGCATTTCAAATTATTACATAATGCTAATGCTTCCAAAAAGTGAAATTCTTTCCCAAAATATTTGAATAAAAATTTTATTCAGACAGCAACGCATTGCTTGTGGATCCACTTTTCCTTCTGAGTGTCCAACAACTAACATTTGAATGCTAACAAGATGTATTTCGCCATTAGCTGGTGCTTGTGTTAGGTGATCTGCACATTCCCCACCGATGCAACACCCTGCCTCCCAAATTCAAAAAGTTGTTGGTGCCTGGCAAGATTCAGCACATCCTCTGCACGGGAAACCTCTGTACAAAGGAGAGCTATGACTACCTGAAAACACTCGCTGGAGACGTGCACATTGTCAGAGGAGACTTTGATGAGGTTGACTTTTATTACCTATTTCTGTTTTTCATAGTTGCTAATGCACTCTTTTAACCATCCACATGTTTTGTTTCTAAATGACAGAACTTGAATTACCCGGAGCAGAAGGTGGTGACAGTGGGGCAGTTTAAAATCGGTCTGATCCACGGACACCAAGTGATCCCATGGGGTGACATGGCGAGCTTGGCGCTGCTTCAAAGGCAGCTGGATGTGGATATTCTCATTTCTGGCCACACACACAAATTTGAGGCATTTGAGAATGAGAACAAATTTTATATAAACCCCGGATCTGCCACAGGGGCCTATAGTGCACTGGAAAGGTATAACATTTACTTTTATCTTCACATCATGTTTAATCAAACGTTATACATGGATTATTTGTGATTTTAAATTGTCTCTTTACAGCAACATCACACCATCATTTGTTTTGATGGACATTCAAGCATCCACAGTGGTAACGTATGTCTATCAGCTCATTGGAGACGACGTCAAAGTGGAGAGAATCGAATACAAAAAGTCGTAAAGAATGATGTTGCTGTCAGCTGCCTTCTTTCAGGATGCTAATCTTGTCATCCCCTCTCACCTGAACGTCACCATCATACAAATGCTGTATCATAACGTTACGCTATATTTCAATGTAATATATAATACTGTTTATATGTCACCAGAATGTCATCATTTGTGGTTTCAGCAGATGGTTGTTGAGAATACAATAATGCTGCATTATTTGCATAATGTTAGTGTGAATTAGTCTTATAAATATGTTATTTCCCCTATTAATTTTTTCAAGGCCTATGTTAAGTCATCTTTCATAAAATAAAACCCCACATCACATGAGCAGTGTAATTATTTAAGAAAACACAGAACACATTTGACACATTATTAAAATGACTATTTTTAAATGTCTGGAACTACTAGACTGTTTATGCCTAAGATTTGTTTTAAGAATGACTTTGTTAGATATTTTTCATTAATGGCACAGGGTTTTCACGGGTCTTAAAATTCTTCTACAATTTAAGGCCATAAAATGTTTTAAATTGGAGCGAGAAGTCTTAAATTAAATATCATGGCATTAAATTAGGGCCCTGATTTCTGCGATACAGAAAGCGTGTACAGAATCGCAGAATCCTTTCATAAAATTTTTATTTACTGTACAATGTGGAATGTCAACTTTTGGATGAATAAATAGTAGGATGGGTCAGTACACTTAAAGGGATTGTTCACACAAAAATGAACATTCTGTCATCATTTATTCCCCATCATGTGAGTAAATAGTTCACCCAAAAATGGAAAACAGATTTTGGTAAAAATAATTTGAGAAAAAATAAAACATATTTCATAGGGCCCAAAAATATTTCTTTTTTTTTTTTTTTTATAAATTTCTGTACAATGTTATGTTTCATGATTTCAATTAATCAGATGTTTTTTGACTAATAAAAAAATGAATAAAAGGGATTTCATAGGGCTCTAAATCAAATTCCAAAACTGAATTGCAAAAATCTAAACATCCTTAAATCAAGATACATTTACTAGAGATGCAAAATGAATAAATAAAGTCTTGTTTTCTGAGAAATGTAAGTTCATGAGTTCATGCTTAAAACAAGAACAAGTACCAGTCAAATTCTGAATACACTGGCAGATATTCGTTTTAATCATAAAATCACTTTCACAAGATTTCTTATCTTATGTCATGTTACTTCTCAAGTAAATGTATCTTGATTTAAGAATCTTTTAGACATTTGAAGTGAAAAAATTAAGTGCTGGTACTCACCAGAGGGGCGTGGTTATGAGGGGATTGTTTAAGAAGGTCCATATTTTAAATCTCTTTCTAACTTGCACTCAGCCTTAAAACTAACATATAGTTCTTGTAATTGTTTAACTATAGCATTTGTTACAATAAGGGTTTCTTTACAAAGCAAGACCTTTGACGGCTCCTCATTACCATGCAGGCCAATGTTAACTTTTTTTTTTTTTTTTTTTTTTAAACATTTGTTATGAAAAATAGCAACACGGTTAGAAACTACAGCTACAACATGCCACATGTGGAATATACATCTTTAGTGAAAAATCTATTATAAATTCTACCTACTAGTCAAAATTTACCACAATAAATACAATAGAATGTCTTAAATTCTAGTAAAAATGGTCATCATGAGTTTAAAAAGCTTGCACGATGATGTTTTGCCCTCTTTTCATCAGTCATTTTAGTGGCTGTTTTAGGTCATGTTTGACTTTCTCTGTAGTGTTTTACTACATTCGCAATAGAATTCAAATGGGTCGCACATTTTTTCATCAGCGTCGCATAGGAACAACTCGTGCAAATCTTAACACTTTAGGAGCGCGCTGGTGAATAGTGATTCGCACGCCACTTAATTAAACAATTGGGCTTCAGTCATAATGCACAGACAATTGATCCGTTATAAAAGCGAGAAGTAGTGGAGCGCAAGAAAAAAATGCAGGTATGCTTAACAGTACTGGTGAGTACCGCCCCACTTCGAGCACTGTTTGCACTAGAAAACAAGACAAAACTACTGAAAAAGAACATCTTTTTGCAGTGAGATCAGAAGGTTCAGTAAAAGTCATGTCCATATTCTAGTGTTTGGGAGCATAGCTATTAAAACTTTTAAGCTTTTTTTTTTTTGTAAAATTAATTAAAAAGTGATAAAGATCCGTTGGAAATTGTATTTTCAAACTTTGAAGTGTTACATCGTGTGCTTCCTAGACATCTACATTTAGAGAACATAATGACATATTATGTTCCCTTCAATTTATTCCTTACATTTTCTTTAATTGGTCTTAAAAGGGTCTTAAACTTACTTTCATAAAACCTGCAGAAACCCTGATGACATAGATTGATGCGTTAAGTAAGAAATAGAAAGTCCTCATCATCATCTTCCGATTCGTTGAAAGACAGGCCACTCATGTGTCCAGCAAGATAAGAATCTGTTTCAGTCTCCTCCCATGCAAACTCATCTTCCCATGGCCGTGATCCTGAAATTTAGGTTTGAATAATGTTAAAACCAGAAACCCGAAGTGTTCATAATATCAGGATTATAAAGAATCCTGTATGTTGCACTATTTATCATCTAGTGGAACAAACCTACCCCGTGAAGAAGCATGTTTTGCAATGGTAGCGCTCCTTTTTCTACGCTGTACCATGTTTGATTTCGCAAATCCAGAAGACACTCTGTGTAGAAGGGAAATTTTAAGTTTACAGCTAAGCCTCGCAAAAGTTTGCAGGTGGCATCATATACTTACCTTTGGTTATTGACGATTTTAGGTAAAGTTGTTTTCCTGGCTTTCTTTGAAGTCGAAGCTCTCTTTTCACTTCCTTTTGTCTTGCTCTTAGATATACTTTCAGAGTTTTCCATGTGTCCTACTTCTGGGGTGTATGTTGGCATCTGCAGTTTCACATTTAAATTCACATGATGCGTATCCGGCACTAAATATGGAGTATAAGAAGTTATAATATGTCAAATATTTTCATTGTAATAAAAGTTCTTGCTAATACAGGCATAATAAGTCCCATCGTGCTCATATCATATGATGTGATGGTTCACCTGTCCTGATACACCGGTGTAATACATTCATATAATGTTGACATATTAGCTGCCGCATATGCTCTTTGCTGTAGGCCTCTGCGACACTGTACAGGAAGCGCTTCTGTCCGGGTGTCAGGCCTGGATGCTGAAAATAAGAGATTATTTAAATGTGAATTTCAAGTTACTTGGCAGAAGGTTCTTATGGCTGCTGAATCAGATATTGCTATACAAATAATTGCAAATCTAACCTTAAGGACATTTTTTTCTTGTACAGTTTTACCTGTTGACCATTTTGCCAGTGTTAAGTGTCTATTTCTATTGGAATTGTAATATTTCACCATCATTTCCTTTAATAAATCTATTTTACACTATGTACACAAAATAGTTACACTCAGAACCTTAAGGACACTTTTATTTATTTTTTATTGACACAAAGGTTAAGTACATTTTCATGAAATACCTGTAAAAATGGAGCAGCAGTCATGGTCTTAGGGATATGAATAGTTTTAATGTCCCGGTCTTGTTCTGGTACAGTTGCAGATCTCTGTGTTTTATGTCCAAATACTGAATTAGTTTTTCCTGAATAAGGAGAGAATTTTAGTACTTAGTTACAATTTACTCGACAATGGTTACTAAAGGAATAACTCCAAAATAATGGTTTACTTTACATATGACAGCCGTTTGTCTTCAAATGAACTCAATTGGGTCAGAGACTCTGGTTACTCTGTCCAAATTATACAGGTGTAACGCTTCTGTAATTTACACAGATTAAGCTTGCAGCCGTATGGAAAAAAAACTGTCAGGCTGCTGGGGAGATAAAATAGTTGTTTTGCATTCAAATTTACTGTACATGTTATTGCAGATGTATACTGCATTTACAGATGGATGCATCGCAGGAGGAAGAGGTGCTATAAAAATGAAGTGATGTGATTCAAGAACTACTTTAGGATAGAACACCATGCAAAACAATGCACTTAAATTATGTAAATTATACAAACTTAAAGCGACACGTTCTTATATATGACAATACAACATTTGTAAGCAGAATATTATTATAATTTTAACCTTTAACTGAGACTCTTCGCTTTTAGGATATAGGAAAAGTGTCCCAATTAACCTGAATTCACCCAAAGGCAGTTATTGCTCATATTTATGGAACAAACTTACCACTTTGCACATGGTTAGGACCAGATGGCCTGTCAAGACATTATCATAGGAAACACATAATGTATGGGTATGTGACAACAACGCTATAAAGTAATTTACATAGCTATGTTGATATTCTCCGGCTTACCTTAAAGGCAAAAACGACTTTTTGTGGTGTAGACGACTTTTATCGGTGTTGTTTTCAAGGAATTTCACGTGCTTTTTCATGCCGAAGTGTTACCTGAACTGTGAGAGCATATACAAGTGATACAAGACGACCTGTAATCCCATCCGCGTGTGTGCGTTTCCAGTGTTTTGACTCTAGCGGGCTTCCGTAGGTGACGAAAAAACAGCATGGCAGCTGTAGAAATTGTAAGTGGAACGCATTGCGGAGACAAATAGCGTTTTCTGTGATATAAGTGAAAACGACATAACATCTAGTGCTTTTGGAGCTGGAGAATCGACAATGCCTCGATACGCGCAACTAGTGATGGGTCCAGCTGGGAGTGGAAAGGTAAGTCAGCAGCAGCGTGACTAGTTGGGCTAACAGATGACTCCTTAATAATTATGATTTTGTTGTTTTATTGTGCGTACATCTGTGCTGAATTCAAATCCTAAACACTAGATTGGTCTGTATTACGCGTGATTATAAGTAGGCTACAATGCATGAACCAGTGGTGTATCGTTGATTTCAATACGGTATAGTGATTTTAATATTTATTATTTATAGTTATTTTCTCATTTTTTCAGAGTACTTACTGTGCCACAATGATAGATCATTGCCAGGCCCTCAACCGATCTGTACAGGTGGTGAATCTGGATCCAGCTGCAGAACATTTTGAGTATCCTGTTATGGCAGGTGAGGAATCAGTACATAGACAGACACACACACACACACACACACACACACACACACATATATATATATATATATATATATATATATATATATATATATATATATATATATATATATATATATATATATATATATATATTACAATTTCCACAGATTTTTTTTTTTATTTCCAGCATGTGTTCATGTCAAAAAGGTTTTACAGTTCATGAGAAACAAATTCTGTCAAGTGTTTTCAAGCTCTTGACTGGTAGACTGTAATGTGCCAACAGTAATAGTATCATTCAATTATTATTTACATAATATATTTTATTTTATAATTATAAGAAAAACAACGCCAAAGTGTTACAACCTTTTTAAAACCTTTGTTCAACCTCTTCAGTTAACAAACAGACATTCAGCGCCATTGTTTAACACACCCACAATAAATCCAAGCAGCATATACTGAGAGTGAAAAAGTAAACAAATATATATTTTATTAATAATAACTAAATTACACAATAAAAGCAAATGATAAAATAAATAGACATTACATGTAGTTCACACTTGAAAGCAAGACTGATTAACATTCATTTATAAAACAGATAGGATGAGTTTTTATTTCATTACAGTTATTTAAAGTTTCTGCATTATAATTATTTAAAGTTAAATTACTTAACTCCTTTTTGCTCAGATAAACTGAATAGTCCCAAAAATAGATATTTTAGTTATTTAATATTCGTTACATATTTTAAACATTAAAAAAAAAACATTTAGGTAAAGAACAATTTTTCCTAAAACAACTAGTGGTACAACTGTCCCAGGCAATGACAAATGCTCTAAAAAGAGACATTTTTATACAGTGATTTGATTAAAGGCACAATATGTAAGATTTTAATGTAAGATTAAAATAACCAATGTTTAAATCCAGAGAAACCTGTTTAACCAGGACATGGACGGGGTCCGTGCGTCATTGACATCATACCCGTGTTACCCTCGAGTACTGGTTTTATTTTGTAGTAACCATGGAAACGCTTTAATATATTATGTGTTTAATTAGACAGGTGAGCAACTGTTTGGATACATTCATCTACAGTAAACGAATCATTGCCGCGAAATCCAGGTGTCATCAAGCTATGCCTTTTGTTTTGAAGCGTTTTCTAGCGGCAAAAAATTACTTGTGGCTTTAACACATTAGTAAAATTGTAAAAATACAAACAATTTGTATTTTATATCTAGTGTTGCAACTGCCCTTGTTTTAGCATTTATAATTTATGTTAACTTCAATACAACATCCTAGAGATTAAACTGCATATAGTCTGTTACAAACTAGTTACAGAAATGACACTTGAGCATAAGCTCCATAGAGTTCTTTCTCTGCCTGAAAAAAGCAGAAAAAAAAAAAAACAAGCTTTTGAAAGTAAACATATAGAGAAAGAACTCTGTGGAGCTTGTGCTCAATAGTGTCATTTCTGTAAGTAGTTTGTGTTTAAAGAGCTAGTGTTTTCTGATACCATTGCCCTCGTATACAGATATTCGAGAACTGATCCAGGTAGATGATGTTATGGAGGATGACTCCCTGAGATTCGGCCCCAATGGAGGACTGATCTTCTGTATGGAGTATTTCGCCAACAACTTTGACTGGCTGGAGGAGAGTCTTGGTCATGTGGAGGATGACTACATACTGTTTGATTGCCCTGGTAAGAGATGATGTGCCAGATGGTGGTGTGGTGCTGCTGTTGAGGACTGGCATGGAATGGTAAAGAGCGTTGTGTCCTCTTGACTGCAGGTCAGATTGAGCTGTACACGCATCTGCCTGTTATGAAGCAGCTTGTGGAACAGCTGCAGCAGTGGGAGTTCCGCGTGTGTGGCGTCTTCCTAGTTGACTCGCAGTTCATGGTCGAGACCTTCAAGGTAAGAGCTTGTCACACAGCAATGACTATTAATGTAAAAACCAGTCTCATGTTGTTCTATACAAATAAATATAAGTATTACAGTTCTATGAAGTGGAAGAGATGTCTGTTTTGGCAAGTATTGGCTGGATTCTTATTGTAATTTTATATTTGTTCATTTTCTAGTTTATCTCTGGAGTTATGGCTGCCTTGAGTGCCATGGTGTTGCTAGAAATTCCACAAGTCAACATAATGACCAAAATGGATCTACTCAGTCCAAAGGCTAAGAAGGAAATAGAGAAGTATGTTATAAAAGATCTTGAAATGAGATCCATTTATAATTCACTTTTTAACCTACAGTTAGATGTCATAACAGTGTGTAATTTGTTGTTGTTTTGTTTGTTTTTTGCAGGTATCTAGACCCGGATATGTACTCAGTGATGGAGGACAACTCTGTTGCTTTAAGAAGCAAGAAATTCAGAAAATTAACCAAGGCCATATGTGGTTTGGTAAGTTACAATTACAGATATTCTGCCTTGAGTCGAGGCATTGATAAATACTGGTATACACTCACCTAAAGGATTATTAGGAACACCTGTTCAATTTCTCATTAATGCAATTATCTAATCAACCAATCACATGGCAGTTGCTTCAATGCATTTAGGGGTGTGGTCCTGGTCAAGACAATCTCCTGAACTCCAAACTGAATGTCAGAATGGGAAAGAAAGGTGATTTAAGCAATTTTGAGCGTGGCATGGTTGTTGGTGCCAGACGGGCCGGTCTGAGTATTTCACAATCTGCTCAGTTACTGGGATTTTCACGCACAACCATTTCTAGGGTTTACAAAGAATGGTGTGACAAGGGAAAAACATCCAGTATGCGGCAGTCCTGTGGGTGAAAATGCCTTGTTGATGCTAGAGGTCAGAGGAGAATGGGCCGACTGATTCAAGCTGATAGAAGAGCAACTTTGACTGAAATAACCACTGTTACAACCGAGGTATGCAGCAAAGCATTTGTGAAGCCACAACACGCACAACCTTGAGGCGGATGGGCTACAACAGCAGAAGACCCCACCGGGTACCACTCATCTCCACTACAAATAAGAAAAAGAGGCTACAATTTGCATGAGCTCACCAAAATTGGACAGTTGAAGACTGGAAAAATGTTGCCTGGTCTGATGAGTCTCGATTTCTGTTGAAACGTTCAGATGGTAGAGTCAGAATTTGGCGTAAACAGAATGAGAACATGGATCCATCATGCCTTGTTACCACTGTGCAGGCTGCTGGTGGTGGTGTAATGGTGTGGGGGATGGTTTTCTTGGCACACTTTAGGCGCCTTAGTGCCAATTGGGCATCGTTTAAATGCCACGGCCTACCTGAGCATTGTTTCTGACCATGTCCATCCCTTTATGACCACCATGTACCCATTCTCTGATGGCTACTTCCAGCAGGATAATGCACCATGTCACAAAGCTCGAATCATTTCAAATTGGTTTCTTGAACATGACAATGAGTTCACTGTACTAAAATGGCCCCCACAGTCACCAGATCTCAATCCAATAGAGCGTCTTTGGGATGTGGTGGAACGGGAGCTTCATGCCCTGGATGTGCATCCCACAAATCTCCATCAACTGCAAAATGCTATCCTATCAATATGGGCCAACATTTCTAAAGAATGCTTTCAGCACCTTGTTGAATCAATGCCACGAAGAATTAAGGCAGTTCTGAAGGCAAAAGGGGGTCAAACACAGTATTATTATGGTGTTCCTAATAATCCTTTAGGTGAGTGTATGTACAATTCAAGTGCATTATCTAGGGCTGAACAATTTTGGGGGAAATTCTGATTAAAATGCCATTTAAAAAAAAAAAAAAAAAAAAAAAAAAAAAAAGCTCCAGGTTTGCTGTGCTTGTTTCGTGGGCTGTTGTTCTAATTTTTACTCTAAACAATTTGAGTATTTAATAATAATAATTTAAATTTACTGTAAAACTATAAAAACAATACTAATATTTGTCTTAATTTCTTTCATTTTCAGTATGACTAAGACTAACAAGATAATTATAGTCATTTAAAATATTAAATTAAGAAACGTATTACTAGTGTGTGATAATACTACTTCACTGTATACAAATTGAGTGTTCAATAATAATAATTTTACAATGATTACAGCTGTAAAATCAAAACCGTAATTTCTTTATTTTCTTTATATTTCTTTATTCATTTTCTGCAGAAAACCCAAACTAAACTAAATATTCTTTGTTGGCTAGAGGTTCATAAACGATTCTAATTACAAATCTGTTGAAACACTTCACTGAAGTCTCACACTGTATATTTATTTAATTAAATCGCAGCCTTGGCAGTTTAATAATCGTATAGCCACATCATTGTTCAGCCTTAGCATCTTCACACTGATCATATCTGGTGATAAAAGTTTTACAAACATTCTTTAGTAAATTGTCAAAATGCCACTGTTTTCTTTAGATTGATGATTACAGTATGGTTCGATTCCTGCCCTTTGATCGCACTGATGAGGAGGGCATCAACATTGTCCTGCAGAACATTGATTTCTCCATACAGTATGGTGAAGACCTGGAGTTTAAAGAGCCCAAGGTTTGCGCATAATGCTGCTGACATATGCTATGAACTGATGTTTGTTTAAACTATACATTTATAAAACCTGTTTATAGTAAAAAATATATATTTATTAGTTTTAGATAAATTTACAAATGTTAACATTAAACTGATAATTTTTTTTTCCTATAGGAATTTGATGAAGAACCCAGTAACACAAATTTTGATGAGTTCTTCCAAGACAAAGCAGATTCATGAAATCCCACTGAAGCCAGACTACATTTAGATGTGTTCCACTAATTAAGAGTTTAATTTATTTAAACAATATTTTGTCATGTTCATAATATCATTGGTTGGAGGGTGCAACCTGAAACCTGTGCTATCTTCTTAGCCGAGTTTTATAAAATGTAATCAGTTTTTTAGAATTGTCTATTTATTTTTGCAATAAAAATATGGAAATGACAATGTGGTTTAATTTTTTTTTTTTTTTACACCTTAGGGGAAATGTTAAGGAGACATATCCTGTGCAGAAGAGTGATTTATCATCATGAGTCATTTAGTAGTGAGATGTTTAAGGGTTAGTTCACCCAAAAATGAAAATTAGCCCATGATTTTCTCACCCTCAAGTCATCCTAGGTGTACATGATATTCTTCTTTCAGACGAATACAATTGGGAGTTATATTAATAAATGTCCTGGCTAATCCAAGCTTTACAATTGGAGTGAATGGCAGCCCAAAAAAACTGTACGTCACACCAGTTATGCTTTCTTTGTATGTTGAATATGGAAGGCTAGATATTTTACTTTATAACATGTTAAATATAGATCTTTTTCTTACACAAATGTTTTGCTTCAGAAGGCCTTTATTAACCCCCTGGAGCCGTATGGATTACTTTTTATAATGGATGGATTTTTAATAAAACTCCGATTGTATTGTATTGTCTGAAAGAATAATGTCATACACAGCTAGGATGGGTGGAGGGTAAGTACATTTTTGGGTGAACTTTATATTTGGCCATCCAGTCTTGATTGTATCCTTTAAAACTTAATGCACTTATGTTGTCTAGGTAAGCAGCTCGCTAGGTTTTGACTGTCGTTTTGACATATTTTAATGGCACACGTAACTTTTTTGAATAATAAAAATAAATGATATTAAAGATTTTCAAAGAAATTTTGTTGTGGGAAAAAAAGTGAAACAGCAAAGCTGGTGTTCTTCGGCGCCCCCCAGTGGTTATGACGGGATACTGCACTGGAAACTTCCTGTATCTGTGTGTAGGGTGGGACAGCGGAAGTGGCAGCTAGCGGCTCTGACATAATCATTTTTGCCTGCTAGGTTTGGGACGTATTGTACCAAAATGCCGGTAAGAAATTATTAAACGTTACACTTTAAACAAAGAGCGCAATTATTTGCTTCATGAGCAGCTGTTGTGCCACGTTTTAGAGGTGGAGCGAAGAATATTTTAGCATTATTAGCCACAGAGCTAACCTATGCATCATCTTACTCTGGCCATTTTTCTACAAATGTAACCGTTTTACAAAGACATTTTATTATGTTTTGGTCTTTATGCTTAATTGACCAATTTATATATGTATATGGGGCTGTCAGAAATATGTAGCTGAAATTTGTTGCATTTGTTCATGGTGCAAACAACTGGATTTCCTCATTTACATTCAGTGCAGTGATAACTGACTGATTCTCTTCAAATATTGGTAATTTTACACACAAGTTTGCTGTGTTAGAGATAATTATTGATTTTCACTTGCATTTTATGTAATCTCCCACTCTCTTCAGGCTTACCACTCAAGCCTGATGGATGCAGACACCAAACTGGTGGGGAATATGACGTTATTGCCCCTTAAAACACAGTTTAAGGGCCCTGCTCCTAAAGAAAGTAAGACGGTTTGCTTGGTTTTAAGCAGTACTGCGAGATCTGAGATGTGTGAGATTCTTCCATAAATGGCCATTATTAGTAAAGCGTATTTGACAAACCAGCTGTTCCTTCCTGTTTCTATATTCAGCCAAAGACTCAGATATTATCGACGAGGCCATCTACTACTTCAAAGCTAATGTTTTCTTCAAGAACTATGAAATTAAGGTAAGGGGTGAATTTTTGTAGGCCAACAGGAAGTGTACATGAGCCTGAAAAATGTACTTGCGTGCCTTAACACGAATTCATAGATCTGTCCTGACTGAGAAAATAAAGGTTCTCTCTGTATCCTCGTTTAAACTTTTTACATGTATGCATATGCACGTAATCTCTCTCTCTCTCTCTCTCTCTCTCTCTCTCTCTCTCTCTCTCTCTCTCTCTCTCTCTCTCTCTCTCTCTCTCTATATATATATATATATATATATATATATATATATATATATATATATATATATATATATATATATATATATATATATATATTATTATTATACACGTGTGTGTGTTTAATATTAGATTTTGATTAATTATATGCACTTTAAATCGGCATGAACGTTGCTATATTCTTTACTTCTCTGTTGTGACGTAGCCTATATCCGAGTGAATCCACTTCTCGAACAAGAAAAAATTAGGGCGGATTTGATTTTGTCTCAGAATTGATTGGATTGTTGTAGTTTTCTATTGCTGTGATGTCATGTGAGTGACAGGTTGTCCCGCCTCGCGCTAGTTAACACGTCATCGGAGAATAGAAGTCTAGGAGGGGAAATTATTTTGATTAAATGAGGGCACATGTATTTAAAAAATAATGGTCTGCATGTTTTATAATTTTGATGAACTTTGCAACATTGACTATTATTGAACTGAATAATGACACTATTGATGCTAAAGTTGAATTTGTTTCATACTTGAACTCTGCAACATTAACACTGTTATTTTCCTGTTTATTACTGTGAAGATGCTTTAACACAACTTGTATTAAGCGGCTTATATGCAGTATATCAATAAATGTAATATTTATTTCTTTAATTTTGATAGAATGAGGCTGATCGAACTTTGATCTACATCACGCTTTACATCTCTGAATGCCTCAAGAAGCTCCAAAAGGTAACTGTTTAAAAATATATATATAAATATTCAGTGATTAATCGCTTGTCAGCTATTGTTGGTTTTCCTCATAGCTAATGCTTCATAAGTATCTAACTACAATCTTATAAATTATTTCTAGTGCAGTTCAAGGGGCCAAGGAGAGAAGGAGATGTACACACTGGGAATTACCAATTTTCCCATCCCTGGAGAACCTGGCTTCCCACTGAATGCAATGTATGCTAAACCCTCCAACAAACAGGAGGAAGGTATGGCTCAACAAACTCAAAACTATACTGAGTCGGATTAATTTTCACATCCACTTAGACCTTCTTTATGATGAGTCTATTATTGGTGTTATTATCACCAAATTGATCTAGTCACCATCTTTTTCCTCTGGACAGAAACGATGAGGGCTTACCTGCAGCAAATCCGACAGGAGACGGGACTGAGATTGTGTGACCGTGTGTTCGACCCTCAGACAGACAAACCAAGCAAGGTGAGACTTTAGTAAATATACTTTGTGTGTGTGTGTGTGTGTGTGTGTGTGTGTGTGTGTGTGTGTGTGTGTGTGTGTGTGTGTTTTCCCCTTTGCATTGTGAGAATTAATTGAATAACAATTAAGTAAATTGTTTCTCCAAAGTCTTGTTACTGTAATACAAAAATAAAAATATAATAATTTGAGAAAAGCAAGTGTTTTTGGAAGTTGTTTTAAAAAAATGTTTTTAGTTTTTTTTTTTTTTTTGTGGCATTATTTTAATGACAGTTAAACACATTTTTCCTCTTAAGTTTTGTTACTGTACTACAAAAAAAGCAAAGACAGAAAAGCAAGACCATTCTTTAAGGATTTATTTAGGTTTCTTTGCTACATTATTTTCATGACAATTATACAGAGCCCTGTACATGACACAGACAAACAAAAACGTATACAGTATATTGTGGCCACATTTTAAAGGTGTAGTGTGTAGTATTTATGAGGATCTATTGACAGAAATGCAATATAATATACATAACTATGTTTTCAGTGGAATATAAAGACCTTACATAATGAACTGTTATATTTAATTACCTTAGAATGAGCCATTTCTATCTACATAAACCGCGAGTCCCCTTACAGTGAAGTCACCATTTTGCGCCGCCATGTTTCTACAGGAGCCCTAAACGGACAAACTGCTCCACAAAGCGCTAGTCACTCAGACAACAATTTTGTCCTTTGTCGGCCACTGTAGCTTCTATATGCGCTCCAAAAGGGAGGGTGCGAGCAGTGGGTGATTGCAATTCACAACCTTACTGCTAGATGCCGCTAAAATTAGTAAAACATGGAACATATTAAGCCACGTTTCCACCGCAGGAACTTTTCCCAGGAGCTAGGGACTTTGGGGTGGTACTCGGTGTGTTTCGATGTGTTTCTAAATGAAGTTCCGGGTTTTGAAGATTTCCCCTTCAAAACGATCCTGCGAAGTAGTACTTTTTCAAAGTTCAGGAACTTTGGGGGTGGGACTTGGGTGCTGGACATGCTGATTGGTTGAGCTCACCCAGCATTTTATTTCAACCTAAAAGTCTGTTGCAGTGCGTGCAGTAAGAGTCGTTTTCTATTCAAATCAACAATGGAGTTTAAAAAATATAACCAATGGACCAACGACGAGGTTCAGGCTTTATTAAGTTTATTTGCGGAGGACAAAATAAACAACAAATCTGGAAAGTTATGCGCAGTCCTACGTCACCAGACGTTTTTTTTTTTTTTACAATGGAAATGCAGACAGCAGCTGGTCTAGGGGAAAAAGAGTTCCTGGGACAAATTGTTCTGGGTAATTTCTGTGGAAATGGGGCTTTAGTAAAGTTTTAGTGTTGACATATTAGTAAGATATACGTTATATACATATAATTTTTTTTTCCTATGTCATGAGCTGGGATGTACAATTAAGCATATTTCTTACTTTTTTTTTTTTTTTCTTGCATTATATTAATGGGGTCACAATGCAAAATATAACAATTATATAAAAACCTTTTTAATTTTCTTTATAAATAATATTTGTATACTTTTTTTTTTTTTTTTTTTGGATTTGAATACAACTTATATTAAATATTTCATTTTATTTACTTGTATATAAATACTTTATTTATCTATTAATTTATCCATTTTCTTAAGATTGACCAAAAGTGAATGTTTGAAATTCGTGTTATTTGACTAATTTCTAATTAAATGATCATGATAATCATTCAAATGTCTTTGGTCTACAGTGGTGGGTGTGCTTTGTGAAGAAACAGTTCATGAACAAAAGTCTGTCTGCACCTGGCCAGTAACAAACCACTCAGGATCTCTCTTGGTGCTTCTGCGTGGGATGTGGATTAATTTTTTTTTCTTCTTTAATGTGTATGCGAGCGTGTTTACTCTGATTCTGTTGGAGATTTTTTTACTGGTGATATCAAGCATATTTGTTGATTCTGGCCTGTCATGTAAAGCAGGAGCTGATCAAATAAAAATCTATTGAAGAGAAACAGCCTCTCTTGTCAGTGAATGAAGACATACTATTAATGCCAGTGTTATTTTAGTCATATTTATATTAGTGTTAGTACTATAATATTATATATTATATTAGTGCTGTCAAATCGATTAATCACATCTAAAGTATAAGTTTGTAAATGTGTGTGTGTGTGTATATACATATAATTCCAAACAAATCCACAGAGCCATTGCACGTCTCTAGCAATGTTTCATTACTGAATGAATCCGCATTTTTAAATGAGTCAGGCTAATGAATGATTCAACGACTTAATTTACAAACACAAATGTGCTTGTCATTTTAGTACTTATTTCAGTTAGTTGCCAAGGCAATATATTTAATATTTTATTTCAATTAACAAAAACATTTTATTTATATATATATATATATATATATATATAAGTATTATTTATTCATATTTTGAATGAGCTTTTTTTAGTTTTCATTTTTCTTAGTTGAAATATTTTTGTTCATTTTTAATCATTTTAGTACTCCAACTTAACTAAATTTGAGTTAGTTGCCAAGGCAAATTTCTAATTTATGCTCAAGTTTTTCCATCTAATATTTAGATTTTATATTTATTAATGAAAAATACTTTTAATCATTTTAGTTAACAAGAACAACACTGCTTGGTGTGTAGTGAGTTCATAATAATGGTTTTATTTATCTAAACTTATTAAAGGACATAAATGATTGCTGAAGAAATGACATTCATATAGTGCTCAAATCAATATGCCACCAAGGATCATACAAACTGGAGTAAAACTGGCATTTCACACCACTGAATCAAATCAAAATGTGACCGAGACCAACTGAAAATGTAGAATTATTGCCTGTCTGAACAATAAAATTATATTTGCATTAGTACACAATGGCAAACAAATCTCAAATCCAAGAATCTTATGCACCCTTAGAAGTTATTGAGGTAACTGCTTATTACACGACTGACAAAATACATAAACAACAGGACAAGACTGAGAATAAAACATAAGGACAAACAGTAGATATGTAAGACAAATGCTACATTTTAATGAGCAATTACATGATGGAGCCTTCGGGAACAGAAGAGTGAACAGGATACAGTCATAAATGAGGTTACAAAACTACATGTGTGGGGCGGGGGAACATCACAAACAAATGACTGATAGAGCTATGGTACAATACATCATATTTACATACACAAAAAATACAGCTTTTAAGCTTACCATTTATACAAAAAATATTCTCTGTCTCATGCAAATATGTAACTTTTTGGTTTGTCCAAAAGAGGATTCCAGCTCAAAAACAGAATAGACGTTGAGACGGACTTGACATCACTGAATACAATTTTCCTTTTTAATAGGAGAACAACTTAAGGCAGCAGAGAAAGAGATGGCCCTTTGAGAGACATCTGTGGTATTGTTTTGTTGGTTTTTTTCAGGGAATAGGGCTGTCCCAACATGTCAGTGAGGAGAGAAATCAGTATCGATTCTGATCATCAGCCTCTACTAGTACCATAAACGCACAAAACACGCCCTGAATTGCATAAAAGACTGTTCAAAATTGATGGCTCAGTGGCAGATAAAAAAGCGAGTCAAAACACAAGTGTCATGCAGTAAATTTCATCATAATTAAGATAATAAATAATTCAGACGAACAAGAGGGTGGGGGGGAAAATCGACATTAACAAAACGTGCTATAACTCTCACATTCAGATAAAAAAAAAAAACTAATTAACCAATGGTGGCTTTGCTCTGATATCCCTAACTGGTGCTACCCCAAATAACTGGTGAATAAAATAAAGGTGATCCCCTATTAAGGTTTGTAATTGCCATATCTAGGGGGGCTGGTTAGAATTCAATATATGCGATGAAGCATTGCCACACAAAAATGTGATCCAACACATCAGTTAAACCTATTAAATTGATATGAGCTTGTAATGGGTTTTTAAAATCAATGCAGAAATAAATCCTGAAACTGAGATGTCTGTCTTTGACCTCAAGATATGGAGATGGAAACTTATAGTATATGTACTAAACAAATGTAACTGTGATGGGGCATCTAGTCGAATGCCATCTCTTGGCTTTTCCTCACGCAGCGGGCGACTTTCCTCTTGAACTCACCGTTGGGGTCCTCTCTCCATTCTTTCTGCAAGCCAAACACAAATGTGAAGGTTTTAGTCATTGATTCAGAAGAACAAAAACATGAATTGGCATTCACTGCCCATTTTACTTGGAGTGACATTTCAGAGCGAAATTAGAAAGAAGAGAGGGTCTGAATTTATCCACTGGCATTTTTGAGGAGGCTTTTCAGTCAGGATGAAGAAACTTAAATTGTAATGCTTTTTCAAATCCATCCTTTTTGCTATTAAAGGGACAGTTCACCAAAAATGAAAATGTTATCAATTTACTCACACTCGTGTTCCAAACCTTTATTAGTTTATACTGTTGAACACAAAAGATGATATTTTAAAGAATGAACCATTGACATCCATAGTAGTTATATTAAAAAAATACTATGCAAGTCAATGGCTACCATCAACTGTCTGGTTACCAACAGTCTTTAAAATATCTTCATTTGTTCAACAGAAGAAACTCATACAGGTCTGGAACAACATGAGGGTCAGTAAAACATAAAATGTTCATTTTGGGTGAACTATCCCTTTAATGCTGTATTTATCATTACATGCATGAAATATTTGAGTTAAAATGAGACCTTGTAAATTGTTACCCATTCATTTGATTATATTTTGATAAAGTTTAAATGACCATTAAATCAAAATTGGCAATTCTTATTTTTTACAGATTATTATTATTATTATTATTATTTTACAGAAGATTACAGAAAAGATTATCACAATTTGTGTTTCATGCATTATCTAAATTATTAACTTTGTTACGTGTAAGTGCATTTTTCAAGTATCTACTTTATTTTGAGAAACTTTTACATCACATTCCAAAGCATAATATCATACTCCACTATGTTGCATAAAAACATATTGTTCCTCATTATTCTGAACTTAAGAAATCGCCACCTCCTCTGACACACAAGAACACTGTCAGACTCATGAAGGAGTTGATTCTTTCCAATGAACCTGCTGAGCTGGTTCACAAATAACACTGAAAAATTCATTTGTGAATCGGACAGATCCTATTGCAGCGGTCCTTGAGCCAACAACTCCATGATTCAGTGAGCCAAGCTTGAAATGTGCGAGCATCCGATGGTGTGAAAAGTAAGATATTAATGAATTAAATTGCCTAATGAATTGTCAATTAAATATTTAGGTCATGACTGTCAGCGATTTACTGCTGTACGAGGTAGGCGATTATAGCTAAAATAACATTAATAATGACCATGCAAACGACATAAATCTAGTATGTTTGCATAGCGTCAATCTTATAATGTTAGCATGTTTTGCCCAAAGTGACTTCTATGCATTATATTTTTATTCTATTTGTCACCACATATTTCCACAATACTATATGGTATATTATTTCACTTGTTGCAACACTTGAATTATCAGCAACTTAAATTGATATTTTAGTATATTAAAGTTAATAAGTGTTGGTAATGAAATAAAAATGTTGCTTATTTGCAATATAAATTAAATGTCTACCTAGTGCTGACTAGAATAAATATAGGGTTAATCGATCAGTACTTTTTATGGGGTATCTGTACTTCTATTCAAGAACTTGATTTGTGTACTTCGTCCACCATTGGTTTCATGCCAACTTTAAATGTGACATATTTGTTTCACTCCAAAAATTATTATATTAATTTGTGTTAAATTACTGCATTATCTATTTACTAGTGTTCTAGAATGGTTGCAATTCCTACTTTTTTTTTAATCAGGTAAAAAATAAAAAAATAAAGTACTTTCATAGGCTGAGCAAGTTAATACATTTACATGAATCATTTTGATTTAAAAAAACAGTGGCTGAATCCTGTTCGTGAACTGTATTAGTGGACTAACGTAGGGAATAGTGATTGAGGGTTTAGGGGGCGATTTCGGATTCAGCCAATTATTTCCTTCAAGAAAAATGTGCTTGATGAATTGCATAATAAAATCAGAAATGTTTATAATATAAAGAAAGTTAATAGGGTCAATTTTGATTTCACAGTGACTGCTATTATAAAACGTGATTCAGTTATCAAAAAAAAACAAACACTAAACTTACAGCTGCATCCACATTGGCTGGCGAGTCACCATTAGGGTCAGCTAACATGGAGATCACACTAATCATGATGGTCTCTACGGTGTGGATGGGCAGCCAACGCTCCTCTGGCTTCTCATAGCCAAATTTGTCCTCTCCTGGCTCATGTAGGATTGAAATGCATACATCTCCGTTCTTCGCAACTGGTTAGAGATGAAGAATAATATCAGTGTCTGCTGCTATACGGGTTTTCACCAAAACTGACAGGCACTCACCATTAGGATGCCAAATCTCCGTAATAAACTTCATCTTAGGAGGTCGAAGTGGGTAATCATGAGGGAAAATGAGATGTGCCTTAAAAAATCCACCTTCGCTATAAATCAAAAACAGAAAAGGTGAGTAAACGGTTTTGATGGAAGAGATTTGACCAGATTAGTCAATTGGCCACTCTTACAGCTAAATCCAAGCAGCACATGGCTGGTAACAGGATTGGTTACTTACAACAATGTGTCTTGAGGGCCGATCACAACAACCTCCCACTGATAGATATCATCATCATCAATCAGACCAGCAGAAAAACCTTCCACTGGGTTCTTGTTGAGCTCTGTAAGATGTAAAACAATTTTTTTTTTTTTTTTTTTTTAAATGCTTTGAAATTCACCTTTGTAAAGACACACACACATACAATACAATCAGCCAATATTGGATATTAGATTACAGTTTCTGTCATTTAATGCTTTGATATGTTAATATTTTAGTATGTAGGAATAAAATAGTAAAGCTTGATCTAAATATCGCCATGTACTAATATGCATGCATGTAATTGTATTTGATAAAACCAAAATCTATATGTGTTGGTGTTATTTCCTCCTTGGCAGGCCAATAATTTGTATACTGCATACTAACACGTGTCAAGTGATACCATGACCGGCTACAATTTAAATTTTACCATCCATCACCATTATTTTAAAATACATAAAATGCTTTGTTTACAACTAGGTTATTTTCCTAAACACAGTGTATAAGCTTTATGATCAACATGTTTATACCTCACCAACTTATTCAGCTAGCATGCTAGCCAAACCTTCTGACCTTATTACTTTACATGTGGAAATACGAAGCCCATAATCTCTTGCACAAACACCAATACAGTGGGTTTCGTTACACGCCATGTCATTTTGTTAAAAAGTACAGATAGTGTGAATAAGAAATAATTAAGATGACTTGTAGGCTACTATACACGCTAACAGTTAGCCACCTACCTGCTAGCTGTTTTCGCAGAAGCAGGGCCGATTGCTCCGTCATTTTATTTCAACTACTGTTGACAAAATAAATACTTTCTCCAGCGAAGAAAGAACGAGGTAAAGTCACCGAAATACTGAGAGTCAAAGTTGTTCGAACCGCAGCTCTTGGACAGTGTGTATTGAGATCTACTTCACATGCGCCGGGAGCTGATACATGTTATACTGGCACTGAACTCAAGGCTGTGTCTCATGGGTACCTGCTTACTACAGCAGTATCAGGCATCTTTTTGAGCTATGATGGCCAAAATGCTGCATGCGTCCATGACGCCTATGTAGTTAGCTCACTAGGTTTTGAGACACAGCCAAAGCCAAAGTCGTCCAAACAGCCACACTTTTGTTCCTCATTCTTCTGCTGAAAATATGTGATATATTTCTTTTCTCATAAACAGAAACCTTCAATCGTGATTATCAAATGTTTTAATTTACAATACAAGCTAGAAAATGCTTCCTAAAACTTTTCCTAATTTATGGATATTTTGTTGTATTGGAAGTACATCCTCGGTGCATTTTCCATTTTGTAATAGTCATTATGATTTTAATAATTATACAGAATAAAATCTCTGTTAATAAAATTCATTGCACCTTTCATTTCTATACTTTAAAATGTTTTTAATTTCATTTTAAGATGTCGACTAGGCTTAAGTGAGTAGCAGTGTTATCATTGTGTTATGTTAACTAATAACTATTTAGATTTTTAGTAATTACTATAACTTTAAAATAAAATACATACAAAAACTATTTAAAAACCTATTAGAATGCTAAATGTTGTGCCATGTTATTTTTATATTATATTATATCCAATCATATATAAAATGTTTTTAATTTCTATTGTTAGAAATATTAGAGAGAGAGAAATTGTTTTGCTTAAAATGCTTAAAAGGGGGAAAATATAGTCTATACTGGTAATTTTCTGCTAAGATATGATCTTGCATTATCTATTTACGGATATTTCCATCAACCCTAAATCACAACTCAATGCAGTGCACCTGTGAAAAATAAATACGCAAAATTCCTTCCTATAAACACAATATTATATACATATATAATTTTAAACGAGTGGTGAATGTTAGTTGCCGTTGACTAATGTGTAGTGCAATTACAAATTAAATACACTAGATGGCGATGTCTGCTTGAAATTTCTCTTAAAACATAAGCAACACAGTAAAATACACAGTAAAAGTGTTTTAGTTTGGCTGGAATGTACCGTAGTTACTAATAAATAATAAAGTTATAATATGTGTTTATTCATATGATCAAATATCTGTCAAGTGTCAACAGCAAACTTGAACTGCCTTCAGATCAGCCTGAATCTGGTAAATCTGAGTGGATTCACAAAGTCTGGCCATCCTGTATCTTGAGGGCTTTACAGTCCTCTTGACATGCCAGAATCTTACATTAGCTTTTTTACAGAACCATAAAAGGCAAACATTTGGCTTCCAGCCCAGAGACTGATACCAAACATAGACTGAATATGGGAAAGAGTTGTTAGCAAATACATTCCACATCCGTGAAACTCAAACAAGGGGATGGTTTTCTGAATAAACAATCATGCTCAGGTGACAAAAGCGACTTTGTGTACTCTTCCTGGCGGGTTTTCTCAGGAGGGCACACACTTTGAGGAATGGTTTACCTCATGTTCAGATCTGTCTCACACTCCATGGTTACCATAGATTTGTCATCCGCCTTATCTTTTGTTGATATGTTTAGCATGCAAATGTCACCCCACTGTATTACACAGAGAAAAGACGCTACACTGAACAAAGCGTAATCCTACGGAAACATCTGACTCTTCTCATGAACTGTGGGATGCCTTATTACTGATTCAAACAATCCAACACACCCAACAGAACAAGCCATCTATTGCTTAACAGTTCAGACTTCTAGATCAACTAAACCTCCTGTATAATTTTAAGATACTTGTAGCTATTTGGAACCCGTTACAGATATAAATCCATAAAGTTCATCTACAGGTCAAACAGCTTGACACTTCATTGCACAGCACTGAGATGCTGACCGAGTTGTTCTTTCTCTCTCAAGCCTGCTGCAATTAATGTGTCAGTCAAGAGGTGTGTGATAAATTGGCTATTACTGGCTCAGCTGACCTTTCAGTGAATGGAATTATAATACAAAACGGAACATCTTTTGTTTTATCCTTTATAAAGCTTGCTGTGGATGTTGTTGTAGCAGTTTATGCCTTATTCACAGTTTGGATTCACAGGTTTATTTTAACTGTTCCTAAATCAAAACCTAAGCACCTAAGCATAAATCATTTTTAATCATTTCAGATAACATGAAATGCCATGAAATTATGAATATAACTCATAATGGCCTGAAAATCTAAATTTTAAAAGTCCATATACAGCAGATAATATAATTTATATTTTAAAATAAAAATATAGTGTACGCTAATATGCTAATGAAGTTACTGTGGCAACTGGAGACATACAACAGAATCTTAAAATATAATATTAATACTAGTGCTGTCAAATCGATTAATCACATCCAAAATAAAAGTTTGTTTATAGGCTAATATATGTGTGTACTGTGTATAATTATTATGTATAATATAAATATACATACATGCATGTATATATTTTTAATTATATAAATATATACAGTATACACATGCAAATATTTCTAAAATATATACATGAATGTATGTTTATTTATATAGACATAATAATTATACACAGTACACACACATATATTATGTAAACACAAACTTTTATTTTGGATGTGATTAATTGCGATTAATTGATTTGACAGCACTAACATTTTATACGGTAATGGTATAGTTTGAAAGTTTGAACTTTACCAGAATAATACAGAATACATCTTGGAGGTTAAAGTTTCATAACGGTGTCAGTCAGGGAAAATCACCTCAGAGACTCGGACAGATGGGCTATGAATCTGAGCTGTATAATTATGCTGATTGCCTTTTTTTTTTTTTTTTTTTTTTTTTTTACATTTCTGTTTCCATAAGCCAAATGAACTTTTGGACAGAGATATCAGTGTTATGTTTTTGTGTATTTATCCATAAACGATCAAAAGAGCTTTCAGAATTGTAAACAATGAGTAAATGTTTATTGCAACCTTATATTCTAGATAGACATTTTACTATGAGATCAACTTATAAACAAGCAACATGGAAAGCACCATGTCATATCTCCATGACAACCCAGCTGTGGCAAAACTAATTTAGCTGTTACATATCTTTTTATCTGAGCCTGTAGGGTTGCAAAATGGCTGCAGACCCAGGGTCCATGGTAATCTTATGATGGTGTTTCATTCCTCCTTTTCATCAGTGAGACAGTGTGCGGTGAGTGGCCTTATCTTGTGTGTTCAAATATACCAACATCTGAACCAGAAAACAAGGACCTGAAAAGGATAAGGTTTTTTTTGTTGTTGTAGTAATGTATGTATGTAGTATGCGTGCGTGCGTGCGTGCGTGCGTGTGTGTGTGTGTGCGTGCGTGCGTGTGCGTGCGTGCGTGTGCGTGCGTGCGTGCGTGCGTGCGTGCGTGTGTGTGTGTGTGTAATTTGATAGCATTCGTAACGGGGATTTATTACCAATGCGGGAACATTGAAGATTCACATTCAGGAATAAGCTTTATTTCCTATAGTCTGAATAAATGTTGTATAACAAATTGTCATTTATTCACTCCGGTGAATATTTCTCAAGATAATTGTATTTTTGAAAGCCAAAAGCCAACAGTTCCACTATAAAAATCCTCCAGGAAAGTAGATAAGGTCATTAAAACGATTATGGAAAACAAAATGATTCATGAAACAACAAATATGTAAAAGGAAAAATATAAAATCAACAAATATTTTAATGAAAAATGTAAAATTAGGCCTACAACACATGACATTCAGGCAACATTTCACATTTTCATTAGTGCTGTCAAACAATTAATCACATCCAAAATAAAAGTGTTTACATAATATATGTGTGTGTACTGTCTATAATTATTGTGTATATTTGAATACACACCCATGTATATATTTAAAAAGTGTGTGTGTGTGTGTGTGCGTGCGTGCGTGCGTGCGTGCGTGTGTGTGTGTGTGTGTGTGTGTACACTCACCTAAAGTATTATTAGGAACACCTGTTCAATTTCTCATTAATGCAATTATCTAATCAACCAATCACATGGCAGTTGCTTCAATGCATTTAGGGGTGTGGTCCTGGTCAAGACAATCTCTTGAACTCCAAACTGAATGTCAGAATGGGAAAGAAAGGTGATTTAAGCAATTTTGAGCGTGGCATGGTTGTTGGTGCCAGACGGGCCGGTCTGAGTATTTCACAATCTGCTCAGTTACTGGGATTTTCACACACAACCATTTCTAGGGTTTACAAAGAATGGTGTGAAAAGGGAAAAACACACACACACACACACTCACCTAAAGGATTATTAGGAACACCATAGTAATACTGTGTTTGACCCCCTTTCGCCTTCAGAACTGCCTTAATTCTACATGGCATTGATTCAACAAGGTGCTGAAAGCATTCTTTAGAAATGTTGGCCCATATTGATAGGATAGTATCTTGCAGTTGATGGAGATTTGTGGGATGCACATCCAGGGCACAAAGCTCCCGTTCCACCACATCCCAAAGATGCTCTATTGGATTGAGATCTGGTGACTGTGGGGGCCATTTTAGTACAGTGAACTCATTGTCATGTTCAAAAAACCAATTTGAAATGATTCAAGCTTTGTGACATGGTGCATTATCCTGCTGGAAGTAGCCATCAGAGAATGGGTACATGGTGGTCATAAAGGGATGGACATGGTCAGAAACAATGCTCAGGTAGGCCGTGGCATTTAAACGATGCCCAATTGGCACTAAGGGGCCTAAAGTGTGCCAAGAAAACATCCCCCACACCACTACACCACCACCACCACCAGCCTGCACAGTGGTAACAAGGCATGATGGATCCATGTTCTCATTCTGTTTACGCCAAATTCTGACTCTACCATCTGAATGTCTCAACAGAAATCGAGACTCATCAAACCAGGCAACATTTTTCCAGTCTTCAACGGTCCAATTTTGGTGAGCTCGTGCAAATTGCAGCCTCTTTTTCCTATTTGTAGTGGAGATGAGTGGTACCCGGTGGGGTCTTCTGCTGTTGTAGCCCATCCGCCTCAAGGTTGTGTGTGTTGTGGCTTCACAAATGAGGCTGCATACCTCGTTTGTAACGAGCTTCTATCGGCTTGAATCAGTCAGCCCATTCTCCTCTGACCTCTAGCATCAACAAGGCATTTTCGCCCACAGGAATGCCGCATACTAGATGTTTTTCCCTTTTCACACCATTCTTTGGAAACTCTAGAAATGGTTCTGCGTGAAAATCCCAGTAACTGAGCAGATTGTGAAATACTCAGACCGGCCCGTCTGGCACCAACAACCATGCCACGCTCAGAATTGCTTAAATCACCTTTCTTTCCCATTCTGACATTCAGTTTAGAGTTCAGGAGATTGTCTTGACCAGGACCACACCC
>CM031963.1:2001140-2191140 GCA_018749465.1 Paracanthobrama guichenoti | reverse complement strand
ACACAAATAAAGATATTTTAATGAAATATAGAGCTTTCTGTCCCTCCACTGACATTCTACTCCGCTCGCTTCAAACCACTGAAGCGACAGCGAAACCACTGTCGCTTCAAAAAGTTCATAAAGAGATCGTAAAACTAATCCATATGAATTGAGCAGTTTACTTTTATTTTGATAAATTTGGACTAAACCGCTCAATTCATATGGATTAGTTTTCTTTTTATGAACTTTTTGAAGCGACAAAGTGGTAGTTGAGTAGACTGTCAATGGAAGGACAGAAAGCTCTCAGATTTCATTTAAATGTCTTTGTTTCGAAGGTGAGCAAAAGTCTTACGGGTTTGGAATGACATGAGGGAGAGTAAACGACAATTCTCTAACAAAATGTTTCTGAAAGAAAATGGTTTGTTAGTTTGTATGTTTCTTCTCCAATGAAAAAAAGAAGCTTTGGCTGTCACCAAACGACATGTAAACTAAACCGGTCTGGAACAACATACGTTAGTGGACCGCAACAGAATTCCGTCACTGCTTACCCAAAAACAAAACCCAAAGTTTTCTGTAATTTCTGCTCCAGTTACACTCCAGTTGATCGTAGAGACTGTTGGTGGCTATTGTTCTACGATCAACTTAGACTTACAATGCATTTGGGAAACACAGCTCTGGTTTTACACTGGGTCAGCACTCAAATATAATGATATAGCATCTAAAAAAGTGCAAATGGCAAATCTGCAAGCATTATCAAGCTACATCGTAACTTTTGTATATTTAAAAAGTGTGTGTGTGTGTGTACACATACTTTTTTTTATTTAGTGGTATTATATTGTTTTATTATGGCCTTTTGAAATTGGAATTTTGTTTTAGATGTAGTAATTTCTGTTTGGTTCATTAAAAATTAAGTCTTAAATATTAATCTCTGCATGACATGTTAAAAACTGAGATGCAGTGGGTAATGAGTACCATGCTGAAGGTGTCTGAATGGTTTCTAAATGCTCTGCGTGATATTTTGATCATGTTGCAATATGCTGTCGTCAGGCTACAACGGGATGATGTACACTGGTTCACTCAAGTGGTTCATTTATGCTGTCTGGAATCTTTAACACATGTCTGTTTGGATAATGTTTCACCGCAGGAATGGGAGGCATGGTGCAAGTCCGAGAGAGCTTAGAGAGCTCTCACTAAGAACATGGTCCGGAGGTTAGGTTACTGCGTTGAACTGACGTAGTCATCCACTTCCTCTGTTTGGATCTGTGGGTTTTGCTGAAAAATCATTTTGTTGCATCAACATTGAGGATTATTATTATTATTACAACATGCTTGTTTACATGACAAATATATAAAAAGAGGGGGGCCAAAAAGACGTTTCTCAAATGCTGTTCACACTTCTCTATTTGGCTGCTCATCTTCTTATCTGGCGACTAGTGTTGTGATATTGCACAAGTCTTACCGGCAGCGGGGAAGGTTGTTGCCCTTAAATTGGTCCTGTGTGTTGTTTAAGATCTGTCTCAGGCCCCATTTACACCTGGCTATAGTATATACTGGTCTAAATGGGGTCCAAACTTGTGCTTGCATGCCCTCACACTAACCTCTCATAGAGATGCATTAACTTGCTCTTACACTCACCTTTGTTATTCCCACAAGGCAAGGGTGTTATTCAATCAGAAGAGTGCATGTGCATCCCATCAGGACTAAGCACAGCAACTGGAATTTACAACTACAGCACTTTCCACAAGGGCCTTTTATAATTGAAGTCAGAATGATTTTTGAGTGGCATCTCATTTAATGGACTAAATTTCAAGCAAGATGAAGCCATTGTGCTTTGCACCCTTTAACATTCAGAAGTCATAATTTTACCAGAAATAACATTTCATTTGTGTATTTTGTTATGCGTTTAAAGGCTTAGTTCACCCAAAAATGAAAATTCTGTCATTAATTACTCACCCTCATGTAGTTCGACACCCGTACGACCTTTGTTCATCTTCAGAACACAAATGAAGATATTTGTTGAAGTCCGATGGCTCAGAAAGGCCTCCATTGATTAATGTCACTTACTCGCTCAAGACTCATAAAAGGTACTAAAGACGTCGTTACAAAGTCCATCTCACTACAGTGGTTCTATAATAATTTTATGAAGCGACGAGAATAGTTTTTGTGCTCAAAAAAAAACTAAATATTGACTTGTATAGAGATGGCCGATTTCAAAACGCTTCGAAGCGTAATGAATCAGTGTATCGATTCATGATTCGGATCGCGTCAAACCGCCAAACTGACGCCAAATCACGTGACTTTGGCGATCCGGTTCGGTACGCTGATTCTTAACGGTCCAAAGCTTCATGAAGCAGTGTTTTGAAATCGGCCGTCACTATATAACTATATATTCGCACACAAAAACTATTCTCGTCGCGTCATAAAATTATTATAGAACCACTGTAGTGAGATGGAATTTGTTACGACGTCTTTAGTACCTTTTATGAGTCTTGAGAGAGGAAATTACATTAGTCAATGGAGGCCTTTCTGAGCCATCGGATTTCAACAAAAATATCTTAATTTGTGTTCTGAAGATGAACCAAGGTCGTATGGGTGTCGAACGACATGCCAGTAAGTAATTAATGACACAATTTTCATTTTTGGGTTAATTAACCCTTTAAGTTGCTATTAAAGTAGCACGTTTGTATTATGACATACAATGTTGTTCTATAAAGCCAAAAACCTGTGTATGCCACAATTTTTATATATATATATATATATATATATATATATATATATATATATATATATATATATATATATATATATATATATATATATATATATATATATATATATATATAATTATACACACACACACAAACAAATTGGGTAATTATAGCAACAAATGCGTTATTCAAAATGTTTCAATTGTTATATAAATGTATACTCTGTAATTTTGCGATTTGTTTAAAACATTTTTTGGAAAGATCTGTTATGCTCCCCATTTGTTTAATCAAAACTACACTAAAAACAGCAATTTTATGAAATATTACAATTTAAAAAAAATTTCTACTTAAATAATGATTAAAATGCATTTTTTCCTGCAGTATTTGTGCTGCTTGATATTTTTCTGGAAACGTGATAAATTTAAGGATTCATCGATGAATAGAAAGAAAGATTCAAGATTCAAGATTCAAGAGTTTTATTTGTCACATACACAGTTATATACAGAATATACAACCGGCAGTGAAATGTAAACAGGTCCGCTCCATGGACAGTGCAAATTCACAGTTAAAAACACAAGGAAGAAATTATAATAGAAATAGGATAAAAAAGTACTTTCTATATATATATATATATATATATATATATATATATATATATATATATATATATATGTCTATATCTGTAGAATTATAAATAATCAAGTCAAGAGAGAAAAAAGGTAACAAATAAGGATAAAGTGGAATAAAATAATTGAAGTAGACTTTGCAGTGAGTAAACTGTAGACTTATAAATATGTGGTTAACAAATGTATAAAGAGTATAATGTGCAAACAGGTTTATGACAGGTTGTTACACAGTAACAATGAGAACAGAAAGTGCAGTGCAATGTCAGTGTATCGATGTTTATCCTGACGTGAAGTCACGTGATGTTAAGTGACTGAGTTCAGGAGTCTGATGGCCTGGGGAAGAAGCTCCTCCTGAGTCTCTCAGTTTTGGCCATCAGGGCTGGAAGCGCTTACCAGATGGTAGCAGCGTGAAATGAGGGTTTGCAGGGTGATTAGAGTCCTTGATGATCTTGGTAGCTCTACCTTTGCAGCGCTTGGTGTAGACGTCCTGCAGAGACGGGAGAGCTGACCCTGAGATACGCCGGATAAGCGCATCGACTCTTTGCAGGGCTTTGCGGAAAGTGGAAAAGAACAGCATTTCGTTGAAACGGAAATCTTTGTTACGGAAATTATAAATGTCTTTACTGTCAGTTTGGATAAATGTAATGCCTCCTTACAGAAAAAGTGTGCCACATTTTTTAATAATAGTATATGTATATTTTATCTGTAATGGTGTGTTAATTGTACAAGTTTCTGTATAATTCTTCATAGAAACATGCTTGTCGATCTAAATTGGGTAGATGTTATCAGACGCACGTTTATGATTAGCCTATTTGTTAAGAAAACAGTTTGTCTCTTGTGAACTAGTAGCTTAGGTACGCAATATGACAACAAGCCTCAAAGGAAACCTGTCATACAAGATCAGAGATTTAATTGAACAGAACTCAGGCATGTCCTAACATGCCTTCTGGGGAAAAAATTAAAACACAATATTCCAAAGTCTGTATAGGGAATAGAAAGCTTGTTGCCTCACATGAATATGTGGGTTGATGTTAAAATAATCTTTTTAGTGTTATGCACTGACTGTATGTTGCTTGTTTGCTAAGATAAGCATATAACCATTACATTTTTGCATAGGTGTTGCGATGTTCTTGAATAGGCCAGTGAACCCTTTTGTGTTGCCCAGGTACGCTTAAGCCCATGGAGTCTAGATTGATGAAAGCTGGTCTCTCTTAATTGGTTCATATTACATAAAGGACTCAGTGCTTCAGCGTTCACTGGACCTTGTCTGGAAAGTGTCAGCATGCCTGTAAATTCACATGGCCGGCTCGTTAAGTACTTTGTCTTGGTCGTGCCACTTAGAAGCGGAATGCATTAAATATAGTCATTCTTGTGCAGTTGCTGACGACAGTCTGTTTTGACACCTGGCACACAGCCACACCTTCTGTCAAGCCATAGAGACATGCTCTGGTGCAGAAAAAAAAAAGTAAAAACATGACGCACTAAAATGTTTATTTGGTGTCTTCTTTGGAACACTCCTCTGTGTTTCTTCAGTAATTTGATAATGGCTATTTTTGAACCTAAAATCCTAATTAAGAAGTATTTGTTTGTTCTGTTTTTCTTTTATAGGTACTGGCTTGGTTTGAAGAGGGAGAGGAGACCATTACAGCATTTGTGGAGCCTTTTGTAATATTGCTAATTCTTATAGCCAACGCCATTGTAGGTGTCTGGCAGGTAAGTTTGGGCTCCTTTTTATTTTTCAGCTTTGTCGTCTTTTATACTGTATTTCTGAACAACATAAACACCAAGTGGAAATACAATAGATTTTTGCATATGGACGTGCTCTGACATTTTTATGGACTGCAATCTTTGAGATACACACTTTAACGCTGTATGAGAGAAAAACTGCTGTTCTACTGCTCGTATGTTTGGGGTCCATAAGATTTATTTTTTGTTTAGAAATAAATTATTTTATTGAGTGAGGACATGTCTATCAATGGTGACTGTAAAGATGTTTATAATGTTCCAAAAAATTTCTGTTAATTAATTGTATGTTTTCAGTCTTTTTCTTTTTTTTAATATTCCTCAAATAATCCTGAAAAAGTTTCACTGTTTTCACACAAATAAAATTGAGCAGTTTTCATTGACAAATGTTTCTTGAGAACCAAACCAGCATTTAGCTTTGCCATGACATGTATTAGATTTTAAAATGTATTCAAACGGAAAGCTGTTATTTTACAGTATTACTGATTTTACTGTAGTTTGATCAAGTATTCATAATGAGCATTAAAGCTTTACATCTACTGTCCTCCACTACCAGCTGTTTCTGACAGCCGTTTTCCGCTGATAGTTTGCTTGTGCCTTGTAACAGGGCCAGGCGTTTAACTTTCTTTTAAACACTTTTATATTGCTAATGTAGTTTTTCTCAGTGTAGTTAGCCTTGTTATGAAAATGAAAACATGTGGCCATTTTTTTCCCCTGCCCTTTTCTAAAGATAGTCCTGCTGTCCCACTGGAATCCAGAATAGAGCCAAGACCCTATTTTCTCCAGCACCTCTCAGCGGCCCTGAAACCCATGTCCCAGATTTCTCTCTATCATTTTATTTTGGTCTCCATTCATTACCCAGACTGCCTGAGAATCCTCAGCCTTGTCTCCTCCTAGTAGTTTTCTACTTCTTCAAAATGGTCTCCTTAAAGGGTACAGCAGCAGCACAGTTTTGAATGCCTTGGGCTATAGTTTTGCAGATAATGGTGTGTATAAATGGAAAGATTTCTATGGCCCTATGAAATCACAACTGAGTCCAGGCTTTAGAGCCTTTGCTAGCTTTAAGTTATCTATATTATCTTTTGCAGATACATGCAATTGAATCATTTATTTAATGCATTTTCCTTTATGAAAATCTAATCTAAAATGTATCATGGTTTCCACAAAAATATTAATCAACACAAGTGTTTTCAACATTGATGGTAATAAGAATGAATCATTAGAATGATTCCGAAGGATCATGTGTCAGTGAAGACTGGAGTAATGGCTGCTAAAAATTCAGCTTAGCTGTCATAGGAATACATTATATATTAAAATAGAATAGTTATTTTAAATTGTAATAATATTTCACAGCATTACAGTTTTTACTAGATCCTCTTTAATCAGATATGCCTTGAGCTTGAGACCTATTAAAAGTTTTTTTATTTTTTTATTCTGCCCACTTATTTTGACTTAATTTTTATCTTTGCTTGTTTAAAAGGGACAATTTGTCCAGTGTGTCTCACTTTGATTTTTAGTAGGAATTGTGTAAACAAAGAAATGAAAACTGCGCTCATCATATCAGCCCTCATATCATCATATTTCATGAGGTTGTCTTCGTACAGTTTTGGCTCACAGGTGTTCCCATTACAATTCCTCATGGCTCATACCCACTTTTTGTGGTGAATTGCATCTCTAGTGGCAGGTGTGACGTAAGGGGCAAGAGGACTAATTATCCTCTGGTTCATTCGGCCACTTTTTCAATCAGAGAGGAGAGTAGCGGTTGCTAGCCCAGGGCAAACTTCATTTCAGAGAGCACCGGTCCATGCACCAGCTCTAGTGGATTTACAGGCCCATTAAACATCCACGGGAAAGAACTGAGCCTGTGTCTCAGCAACCAGTACACACTGAAGTATGATGGTACAAAGGTAGTATTACCTTAAGTAAACACTACTGTTTAAATGTTTTTTTATATTTTTTCAAGATATTAATACTCAGCAAGGAATAAGGATGCATTACATTGTTCAAAAGTGACAGCAAAACTTTAACTTTTGAGGCCTATTTCAATTAACACTATTGTGGGCAAAAGTTGCATCTTTATTTTCAGTAATAGCTGGGATCAGATCATATATACATGATGCCAAATAAGTCATTATAGAATCATACACAAGTTCTTGATATCAAATGAAGATCCTCGTTTGTGCCCCTTATGCCAGTGTCAAGTATCTCTTAAATATATTTTAGTTCTTTTAGGAAATTGTCAATCCTGAATCCATTAAATTTTTTTGTCTAAAGCAAATTTTTAGAAACCTTTTATATAAGTTTTAAATTCACTCTTTTATAGTTTTCAGTTTGTTACTCACAAGGAAGCTAACATGGTGTTAAAACACCAACCAACATGGAATTTGTCTTAGATGATTTTAAAAAAAATTTTCTTGCCACATAGACTTGCTTGAGCACTTACTATATAAATGAAATGCTTTGTTGTGGCAATTGTGTTAATCGAAATCTACATTTTGGCAGAGCACGTTCTGTTGGAAAGACTCCATGCTTAAAATGAGTGTTTTTTGGGGGGCAATATGCTCTACTTCAGTAATGTTTGAATCAAAAAACAGAGTTAGAATAGCCTTCCTCCTTTCAGTTCTGCTCATGAAATGAGAATTGCGAGGCCTCTTGATCCAAACCGTGTGACACTATCTGACTTTCCGCTCTCTCCGCTTTATTTCTCATTAACGTAATGCACAGGAGTCATCTGTCAACTTTTGTATCTGAAATGTTATCATTTATCTACAGCAGTGGTTAAAACAAACATTTTGCGATGCCGGACTGATTTTAGTGTGGTATACCTTACTGCATGGTGCCTGACTAGAAACTCTAGAAGCAGTTAATAATAGCAGTGTTTTATTCAAAAACTTGCTTGTTAGTCTTCCATTGAAAAGTGATGCTGGTTTGCCTTTTGTGGCATGTGTATTTATAGCTTATTGCCTTAAATGTCCTAGTGACCACAACCCATCCCCCTTCATTTGTCCGGGTCCGGACGTGAAACTGGTTTTTCACCCTTAGGCACGCCAGTTTTGTTTGTTTGACACACAACTTTTTGTTCCCATCATGCAAGAGAAACCACAGGAAGTACGTTGCCAAATGCTCTGCCAAGCAGGCAACCACTATTAGGAAGTGTGTCCCTTGGGATTAATCGTGCTGAAAGCAAAAGGTCACTTTAAACACAGTGTTTAACTTAAGAATAAGAAGGTCAGCGTCAAAGGCAGTTTCCCTTCAGTTGTATCTGATGGTACCTCAGTCATCCAAGACAAAAATTCTCATAGTGAGGCGAGCCAGTTTAACCCTGGATTGTCTTATTTCTAGGATGTGCTGTTCAATATTTAGATCACATATGAAATTGTTGGGGTAATTATTTTATTGTTGTTGTTTTTTTGTTTTTTTTAAGCTATTAATAATGTAGTCTTAGTTCTCAGCTCCATTTAAAGGGTTAGTTCACCCCAAAATGAAAATTGTCATTAATTACTCTCCCTCATGTCGTTCCGAACCCGTAAGATCTTCGGAACACAAATGCAGATATTTTTGATGAAATCCAAGAGCTCTCTGACCCCTCCATAGACAGCAATTTAATGAACACTTTCAAGGCCCAGAAAGGTAGTTAAGACATTGTTAAAATAGTCCATGTGACTCCAGTGGTTCAAACTTAATTTTATGAGGCGACACGAATACTTGAAATTGTTGAATAAAGTCATTATTTTTGTTTGTTTTAAGCGCACAAAGTATCCTTGTCGCGTCATAACATTTAATGTTGAACCACTGTCACATGGACTATTTTAACAATGTCTTAACTACCTTTCTGGGCCTTGAAAGTGTTCATTAAATTGCTGTCTATGGAGGGGTCAGAGAGCTCTTGGATTTCATCAGAAATATCTTCATTTGTGTTCTGAAGATGAACGAAGGTCTTACGGGTTTGGAACGATATGAGGGTGAGTAATTAGAATTAATTTTTGGGTGAACCAACTCACAGATTATCTATAACATAATTATGCTCCATAGATCCCTATTTTTTTTTTTACAGATTATGGACCTGGGTTTTTTTTTTTTTCAATATTTTGATATGATGGACCTCTAAATACGATGGAATAATATGGTATATTTATATATTTTTCTCTGGACCCCTTGCAGCACCAGTTCCATAAAGTTCTTGTGCTTTTAATGCCTGCTACGGTGTCCCAGGAATATGAAAATGTCTCATTTCCATTCATGTTCTGCTTGCAGGAGAGAAACGCTGAAAATGCCATTGAGGCCCTCAAGGAATACGAGCCCGAGATGGGCAAGGTCTATCGCCAGGACAGGAAGACTGTGCAGAGGATCAAAGCCAGGGACATTGTACCCGGGGACATTGTGGAAGTTGCCGGTAAGAATGACTATTCAAAAATTCAGCTTGTGAACAGTGAATTCTTACCAGCAGAGTAAACTAATCAGCAACAGGTGTAAAGTAGCCAGTGCCATCATCCAGATGGTACGGCCGCTGTGTGAACAGGTTGGTTTCCCACTGGTTTAGGCTTACAGTGACACTCTCTCTGAACCTTTGTGTGATCACACGGTTGCCATGGGAGGGATTGTGTTTCGCAGTAAGTACCTACTAGAGAGTCCTACAAATTAGAGCTCTGCTGGTGCTTTAAGAAAACACAGCAAATTAACAAATTGCTTTAAGTTTTCTTTGCCACAAATTCAATTTATTTAAATGCATGTCATCACTTAGTATGGCTTGAGAAATGAGAGATAATGTTACGTTTTGTATGTGTTCTCTGTGCTTTTCGTCTTTGTGAAAGTCATACTGCACGAGTCACACTTTTCTGTATTTCCTATTGAAACAGGAAGTTGAGGTGGTACATATTAGACTTGTCACTTGTTTTTGTATGTATGGAAATTAATAAATTTGAAGCGTCTATATACACAGTACCATTCAAAGGTTTGAGATCGGTAAGATTTTTTGTTTTGTTGATAAGTCTTCTCATCAAGGCTGCATTTATTTGATAAAAAATTTTAATATTGTGAAAAAAAAAAAAAAAAAAAAAATTAACAACTTTTCTAGTTTAATATATTTTGAAATGTAGCTAAATTATTCCTGTGCTGTCAAAGCTGTCTCACATGATCCCTCAGAAATCATTGTAATATGCTGATTTGGTGCTCAAGAAACATTTCTTATCAATGTTGAAATATTTATTTGATGAATAGAAAGTTTGTAAAAGCATTTATTTGAAATAGAAATGACATTTTAGAAATGTATTTTACTGTCACTTTTGATCAATTTAATGCATCCTTGCAGAGTCATTTCTTTAAAAAAAAAAAAAGTACTTAAAAATATATCTTGGATTATACATTTAATGATTTAAGATACTTTCAGAATCAAAAATCAAAAGGGAACGTTCTCTTTCCAGAGGGAATTTTATTTGTGTAATCAATTTTTCTTGAAGAGAACGACTGACTGTAAAAGTCATGTACTTTGTAATTTGGTTAACTTTTAGAGTTTGAGTTCCCGCGTGAATTCATCTGAATAGGGATTATCAGGAGTGCCCCTTGCTCTATATTGCATCATGTAACGCCACGTCTCTTTGCTCACTGGATTAGATCACTAGGTGCTTCCTTATTGCCTCAGTGTTTTATACATTCAATCGCTGCTAGATCCTTTCAGCTAGTGTGAAAATGGCAGTCCACTGTGACTAAACTAACCAAAACACTATCATAAGTGTCCTTAACATATTTTCATTTTTGGCTCTGGGCCGGCACACTCTGTTTGCATTGTGTGCATGTGTAACCTTTTTTTTTACCTTGTGTGTCCGTGCTGGGCTTGACGAGATGTGTGCTCACCAGCTTCAGGTGGAGTTAGATAGCTGCTTAGTCATGATGAGATGAAACAGGCAGCGCTGAGAGGTGAGCCACATGGTACAGCAGAGCCTCCAAAAGCAGGATGGGGATTGGAGGAGCCAGTGTTTTTGCGGCTCTGACTAATACTCTGGTAATGCGAACAGGTGAGCGTACCTGTTACATAACCTGCGAGGGGTGCCTAAACAGACGGGTCCTGCAAAATTAAACGTTCCACTTACAGTGCCACTGTGTGGGTGGTAGAGGATTGATCTAAGGGATGCTATTATGAGAAGTTGATGAAGATTATTTTGCAGTAGCTGGAACAAAAAAATGACTAGGCAGCTGCTAAAATAAAACCTTTAGAAGCCTAATTTATTTCTCATATAATAACAAAACTCCAAGAATGTGTGTCTTTATTTTTAGTTAATTATTTAAAGTATACATCACAGTAACAGTTCCTGGTTCATTTCGAAATTGCAGACATAACTAAAAAAATACTCAAGATTAAGTTATCCTTAAGATACCAGAATAATGTCTCTGAACGATTCACTGAGCAAGTCTGATACAAACAGCTGAATCACAAGTGAATTCAAGGGCTATTTCACAGATCTTTTTGACTGAAAAGATCACCAGTTTGAGTTTCTTTTTCTCAGACTGCGTTCATGGTTGAATGCAGAAAGCACTGTTGCATCTAACCTATATGCAGGTCTCCCGATTGTTGCTGATGTTTGCTATTAGGGCTGGGTAAATGTAAAAATCGGTTTTAATCGATTCTTCATTTTTACGAACAAATATCAATTCTTAAATCCCAAGAATCGATTAGTCATCCTGTTTTCAGTTGATGGATGGGATGAGCTCTACAATTTTCTGTTCTTTATAAATCACAATAAGCTTTGTTACTTTTGATATGACACACAGTCTCAGATTTCAAATTATGTCTTATGAAATTCAAAAAATATACGTTTTTTTTGGGCGCAGTTTAATGTGGCGTGACAGATCACTCTAGCGCCTCAGCTCATGTGAACTGATCATCTCCTCCGCTTTAATACCTGTTACAGTGCGAAATAAACATGAATGAACAAAGGTATGTTAAGATGCAGTGCATCTGACTGAAATCTGTATCATGTCTCATGTAATCTCTCAATCAGTTTCAACCGCAGAAAGGTGTTAACAGCTTGTGAAAAATGTCACGTAACGTCACTTTTACCTTAAATCATATTCAGTGGCCATAAACTATAGTCAGCTCGAGGGGGGGGAAAAGCATGAAAAATGAATGCGCACCATAATCATTATAATTTTTAAGGTTCTTCAATATTTAATGCATGTTTGGATAAATCCAAGTTATGACAGCCACCATTTAAATGTGTATATATATATAAAAAAATGAATTGGAGTAGAAACATTGTTTAATTGTAATGTTAGTATTATAACTAATATCCATGAGTGTAATTAAGTGTTTGTATACAAATCAGTTAATTTTAACCTTTAAGTTAATATCATAGCAGCTAGCGACGTCACGGTACCAAAATTCCAGTAGTCGGTACCAATACCATAAAAATTTTACGGTACTCAGTACCAATTTCAGTACCACAGCAAAATGTTTTTATTTTTATTTTATTTAACTATTTAAAAAAATGTAATTTAAATTCAATGAGTTTATTTACGATAATCATAAGTAAATACATAAACATTAAAAGGCTGTATGCTGTTTAAAAGTAAACATTGTTTATAAAAAAATCAAGTGAAAAATAAGCAACGATCTAAGCATTATTATTATTATTATTATTATTATTATTATTACATAGAGATGTAGTTAAATCTACTGTAGGCTACAACAGTAGCCTAATATATTGGCAATTTCTTCATGTTAAACCAAGCTTTTATTTTGACGGGATGCCGTGAAGACCTTTGAGTGTCGGTGTTCATGAGATGACGGTTTTCTCAAATGAGACTGTAAATGCTCATGAAGTGGTGGTTTATGCATTTGTGTCCTCATATAGTGACACACGGCAGAGACTACAAAGATAGCGAGCGTCACGCGTGTGTGCGCTCGCTTCGATAAACACGGAAGCGACTGAACGCAGCTGCATGTACCAGATATACTCGGGAGTCGGTACTACAGAAATGCTGGTATTGTCACATTTTTTTTTAAATTTCAGTACCGAAGTACTGGCATTGTGACATCCCTAATAACAACTGACTCCCATGTATAGTTTACAGCATTAATTGAGAGTTTTGTTTTTCCTTGCATTTGCCATGCACTATATATGCATATCACTATACCTGATATATCCAAAATCAATATTGAATCGAATCGAAATCGAATCATGAAATTTGTGTCAATACCCAACCCTAGTGGCTATATTTTAAATGTATTACTTTGTCATATTTGCAACAAAGCAACGATTCAAAATCAGTTTAGTCGCAGCCTGGAGCCTCACTTGCATCCATTTTAGTTTAAACTAGGTACCATACTTGAATCTAAAGCACTTTAAGAGGGGAAAAAGTCCTTTCCATTTTTACGCTGGGGGTGGGAGGGGGGTGATGTTGATTGGTTTAGATAGTGACGCAGGACAACAGTGTTCCATTTGTTGCTGCAGTCAGAGACTGAGAGAAGGAATTGCATCCCTTTTTGTCTTGTGAAGGACAGGGAGGTCATAGAGGGGTCTCATTCTCTAAAACTCCTATATAGGAGGGATAAAGCTGGGTAAATGGATTTAGGTTAACCCTTCTTGCATGGAGGAAAACCGTGTTGCGGGAAGACTGGTGAAGTGAGTGAAGGAAAACAAAGAGTGACTGCGGGGGGAAAGAGTCTCGTGAGTGGAATGTTAAGTATCCGTCTAGAGGCAGCAGCTGTACAACCTTGCCATCGAGTGAGGAGCGACACCAGAGCTCGCAGCTGATCGCACACGAATCTTCAGCATCCACGTGCATCCTCCAGCCTCTGCTGGGAGTTCAACGAACTGCCCTTCAGCAGATGGCGCAGTGATGTTTGAAAAGCGACGGTCCCCTGCACCCTGATGAGGTCTGCATGACGTATCTTTAATCAAACCCACAGGGTTTGGAATGTGATGCAACCACATGACGCAGGGAAATAAAACTGTATACACGCACTTTAAAAGTTACCTTACAGCCAGATTGAGACAATAATTTGTCTTTTTAAAATGTCATGTAAATGCTTTAGTTTTGGCCGTAAGATCAATTTTGAAAAAGTCGAACTTGATAATGCAATTGTAGCTCATTTCATCTAGCTTGTACACTACCGTTTTTTTAAAGTATTACTTTTATTCAGCAAGGACTTTCTATTCATTGTATCCCGTTTCCACAAAAATATTAGTTTCTTGAGCACCAAATCCGCATATTAGAAGGATAATGTGACACTGAAGACTGGGGTAACTTCACTTTAAATGGAAACGTTTATAATGTTTCATAATAGTACTGTTTTTACAGTATGTATAATCAAATAAATTCGGCCTTGGGGAGTATAAGCCATGAGCAACTTCTGTCAAAAGCAAAAAACATACACTGCTATTCAAAAGTCGGTAACTGTGCATGTAAACATTCTGAATAAATTGCTACAAACTTACTTAAAGTTATGGGTCTGTTCAAATTCCTAATCTTAAGTATTACGTTTTAAATTTAAACTCTTCCCACGTTGTTTGTGCTAAAGGTATAAATTTTGCCTCAAATCCTCCAGCAATCTGAGAACAGTGATAGCTGATCTAACTCCTAACATAGCAGTGCTAAGCCCCCATCCCTTGGTCCTGTTACCTTGTCAACGGCTGCGTCATCTTGCTAAATTGGTTAAATATCAATAGATTTCTTGTATATTTATATCTTTGCATTTTTTTCCCCTACCTCATCTCTTAAGAAGGTGAGTCATAATCTCTAGTCCTTGTAGCTGCTTTTGTTTCCCTTCACTCTAATTGAAGAATGACCTTGCAGGGCTTTGCTGAAGATGACAGCCTCTCACGTCTCTACGTTATTACTGCTGTCTTTCATACATCTGCCGGCTGATAGCATGTAAAGTGATGCCATCATGAATCGTCTGATCTGTTGGGCCTGTCATCTGCAGACCAGCGGCAGTACCTGACCGCTCAGCTGTGTGCCGCTCCTCTTTCAAAATGCTGTAAAAGCTCTTTGTTTCCGAGCACTGCTGCTAATGCTAAACTGAGTGGATTTTCTCAAGTCTTCAAGACGTCTTTCATTATGACGACTTTTTTTTTAAAGCAGTTTTGTTTTGAGAACATGTCTAAAGAGGGAGTTCCTGAAATTGTGAGTTTCATAAAATGTAATCAAATTATGAATGGGAATGCTAGTAGATGTATTACATTGCAAACATAACTTCTTAATGAGTTTTAATTGGTTATTTTGTCTTGATTTCCAAATAAAATGTATCTCAGGCCATGTTCAGACTTCCAGCAAATTTCTTTTTTTTTTTTTTTTTTTTTTTTTTTTTTTGTATATCCAAATGGGTTTTTGAAAGTATGGACAGAAAATATAACATGAACGTAGTTTCTTTTTATGAAAATTGATTGCTACTCTACAGTGATTTCCAATTTGAAATTGTGTCTAATGCATAAGTGACTGTAAGTAGTTTAGAGATGGTATTTGGTCTAGGTTTGATTTGTAATTTGGCTGGATTTATTACACAGGTCTGGCAACCCTCTCTTGAATGTACATGTTTTACTTCACTGGCAGAATATCCCATTTTTGTTTTTAACAAGATGAATCAGTTAGAGCTAAAATGTATGAAATCTAATATATTTTTACGTTGACAATATCAACCCCTGAAGAATTAATCACATTGAGGTGATGCTTTGTCACATTTTCTGTTTGAGGGTTCGTTTACATGGTATGACCAAAAATTTATATCACAGTATTTTTCTAAATTATACCGGTTTCGCGGTATATGACGGTATTTTTTTTTTTCCCCATGCATGACCGGGTGTTAACCACATTTTCTACTGATTGAGAATGGAAATACTGCAGTAGATTGACTTAGGATGCCCTATTTTACTGTCATGACGAGTGAATAATGTAGAACAATTCCACACTAGAGTTAATACAGGTATGCAAAGCCCCACAAAATGATGCTGTGGGGAGACAACCGATAAAACACAGACCTGCAAACACACTCGTTAGAGACACATGAATATTCAAATATGACCACAGAGAAAAAAAGTTAAGGGCTCCTTAAGCATTTTATCTATGCTTCTAATCTAACCCTATATAACAAACTGCCAAAATGAGGGAGAAACGCAGAAGAACATTTTAAAGGTCTAAGGATATTTGCAATACATTTAAGAGCACTAACGTCTCTGAACAACCACACACGTCAGTTTAACACAGAAAGAATAAAGCAGTTACTTTTTGCCCGTTCTTCATTGAATTTTCAGTCTATTTATTAACTTGCATCATTGTCTTCGGTGTATCAGAATAATCCATTGTGTCATCGCGGTCGTGATCAGGCGTACGGCTGTAGTATCAGTGTTCTTGTTTACACATTTCATTTGACGTGATGAAATATGTGCGCATACACGCTACTGGTTCATATTTACAGCACTAGAGTGTATGAAATGTGTCCATTTTTTTTTTTTTAAAGTAAGCGTGCTTGCTCCGGTCTGTATCTGATTGATGATCCATGTGATGAGCGTTGTTAATCTCATCGCGGTGCTTCGCGCAGAAACCGATCACATGCCCGCGCCACATGTTTGAATTCTCCTCCGCTGTTATCATAGGCTGAATCTGAAATCGGCCCCTAAACCCTCAATTGTTATTACCTACATTATCCACTAATACAGTTCACTTTGAAGGAGTGAATGAAAACGAGTGCGTGTAGTCAGACAGCCGTTGTGTGTACATCGGCTGTACACTCGTTATTGCGGTGCAATGTGGGAGTGAATGAGTGCACTCCAGAACGTCCACTATGGTTTCAGACACCACTACAAATGGCTGTCCCTTCAATGATGCTGGGGGATGGAGACGAGTCCCTGTTTACCCAAAGGAATACAGTGAAGCATAATGCTGATGCAAGCCACTTGAGGAATCAAAATTACAAAGACATTAGCTAACTGCCTTTGTCACATGCTAACTGTTGCAGTGCATGCCTGGGAGAAAATGACAAGCAGCCAGTGTAGACAGGCTTTTGTGGTTTTAAATGTATTGTGTGACTTCCTGTTGAAGAATTAATGCCGTAATCTTCCTCCCCCCAGTGACACACTTTTTTGCAATCCTCAAGCTTCTAAATTGACTATGCCTCTCTGCTAATGAACCAAGATTGTTTCCTTTGCTATGGTTATGACTCAGACTCATGGGAATTGTCCTCAGAATTACTAAATCAAGGCTGCTCTGCAATTGTTCCGATGGAGTTTCATTGTACATAAAAATCGTCGACATGACCTATCAGCGAGCCTGTGGTCTAACAGACCACCCTGTCCCAGTAGAGCGCGAGCGAGCGAGTGAGTGAATGAAGGAACAGAGACCGGATGTGCAGTTAAGAGTTGACTAGATTTGATGAGATAAATAATCAGTGAGCCAGATGGCCACTCTCTCTTCTCTTGTGTTTAAAGGGGAGGTGTTCTGCTCTTTGTCCTCTCTTGCTGTCCTTAGCAGGCATCGTTCAGTCCCATCAGCAGTAGTGGGAACAGGCTTTTGGAGGACAAGTTGTCTGCATGACAGAGAGCATATCCGGCCCTGTGTGTTTACGTGCTCGGGTCGTCGCTGCACTTGCGGCCTCTCGCTGTCAGTTCCCTCAGGAAACACTCCCAGGGGAGCCCCAGGCAATTGAGACTGCTTTGCACACACCAGCCAAAGGCAGTCCGGGACAACGCAAGGAACTGTTAATGCTTTCCTTTGAAAAAGGGATTAGACCTCCCTAAAGTTTGCTTACTAACATATTTGTTAGCGGTCAAGATGTCCCTTATGGTTTCAAGAAAATATGAGCTGATGTGAAGTGGAGCTTTTTTTTTTTTCTTTTCTTTTTTGTGGCACATGCTAAGAGCAGTACTGATGTTTTGTGTTGTGGTTTGCTTTTTTTAAATTATTTTTTATTATCACTTAAAGGGTCAGTTCACCCAAAAATGAAAATGATCATTTACTTGCCCTCAAGTCCCACTAGATGTATATGACTTTCTTTCAACCAAACTTAAAAGGATATTATTTAAAAAATATCCTGGCTCTTCTAAGCTTTATAATGCGAGTGAATGGTACCCTAGATTTTGAAGCGCATCCATCCATAAGAAAAATATCCATGTTTATAACTTTATACACTATAAATCACTGGCTTCTGGTAATGGCCATATGTAAGTCTAGTTCCAGTGAAAGAGATGCGTTTAATTTGATTACTTAAAGTCCTGGTTTCACAGAAAGGTCTTAAATTAAGCCAGGATTAGGCCTTAGTTCAATTAGGGCATTTAGGTATCTTTTATAAGCATGCTTTAGAAAAAAATACATTGACAAAAAAAGTTGCTTTCAGTTAAAAGAGCACAAACATGCATTTTAGTCAGCGAATAGGCCTTGTCTGTGAAACCGGGGGAAAGTGTCTGGACTTCTCCATCTAGATTTATACCCAGTGACCAGAATATCATAGTGACTTGGGGGTGGGCTCCTTTGACACGACTACCTCTCAACCACCCATAACACCACAGCAACCGCATAGGAATGTACTATAAACATATACTAGGCTGCTTTTAAGTCATCTGTAATTTATTTAACAGTATTTCACAGTACGCTCCCTTTCTGTTCTTTTGGCTTGATCACCCAAAGGTGAATATCTCTAGCACAAACTGTGGAGTTAAAACAGCAACATGGTTGACAGTAATTTCTTTTATATAGTTAATGTCACAACCTAAATAAGGCCCTGTTGTTTCTCAGGAAGAGGAAATCGCTGTAGCCTTTTTGATGTCATGGAGGAGTGTTTGACAGTTTGTTTCCAACCACCCATTAGCAGCCAATATGACATAACAACTTGCTCTGTTAGCTTCTTAACTACCTTGATGTGATTTGGTGAATGTGACCTTGATTTGTGTTTTGGGTTGGTACTTGATTTTCTGAGCATCATTGGATGAAACGATCAAGGGATTGATAATAAAACTCTTATCTTTAAAGCTTTGAAGATGTTTTCTGAGCATTCTTTTAATTAAAATGCCTGAGGCTTGTGCAATTTTTAACTTTAACTCTGTCATTAACAAGTGTTATTAGAATAATATTAGGTGGTCCAAAAAAGATTTTTCTATGATCTATTCTTATAAGACTTTCTCTCCTTGTCTACCTAAAGTAGGTTACCCTTGTTATATGACCTTTTTCTAACTTGAGCTAAATATCGGGATTATGCACCACATACTTTAGTTTGGTTTAGGGGCATTTTTAAATGTGTATTATTGTAAATTGGATCATATAACTTTATATTATATATAATATATATCCAGAGCCCCCCTAGAGCTTCATTGAGTGCTCTTCACTAAGTGTGTGCTTAATAAATCTAATAAAGCATGTTTAATAGCAAAACATGTAATCTATGTGCTGTATATGTAAACTATATATAGTTTGAAGGCTCTTAAACCTATCCATATACATTCTATGGACTAACAGTCTCATCTCAAACAAAATCTGTTTACGTTGGGTGTACGTTGGTGACCATCCACCATAGTTCATATCAGAATAGCTTTTCCATTTTAGGAGCTGTGCTGGTTGTTGGTCTAATACCACCCGTTATGTCCCCCACTCCATTAAAAAGTGCATAGAGGCCTATCAGTGCAATTGCATGTTGGTGAAAACTGCAGAAAGTCCAGAAAAGGCAAAGCATCTAGGACCACATCCTCAGGTTATTTGGAGTTCTTTCTACCCAGAACATCCTGTGAAAAGATTCTTCGTCATTGCCCACTCTTTCATAAACTCGATTTACACATCAGGCGGATTTAAACAGACGCCATCTCAAATGACTAATAAACGTCAAGTCTTTTAGCTTGCTGAAGTATCCATCGCCTTATTCATTAAGAGATTTGTTTAGAAAAGATTACGGTATTTACATTTGGTCTTTTCCTAGTAGCAATTACTAAACCCCCCTCTGTTTGTGGAAAGAATGAAGCAGAGTCTATTTTTGTCTACGTCAAAGTCAAACCGAAATGTTTCAAAGCTGCTGATGCTGTACATTTAACCTCTTCAGTGCTAGTTTTATCTGAAGATATTGAGATGGTCCTCCTATGTGTCTTAAAAAGGATCGGATGAGATGAAGCATTGCTATAATTCTTGAAATTTGGTTTTGTAAAGCTTGCTTAAGAACTTAGCAAGTGCGCCTTAAAAGGTTTCTGAGAAAACTGTTGAAATTTAACCCAACCAACCCATGATAACATGGTTTGTACAGTTTTATTTTTAGATGAGTGATGTATTTTTGGCCTTCATTTCGTCCCTTGAAAGCACAATCCATTATTGTCAATTGCCAAGCCATTGAGCCGATACTTGAGATTCAAAAGATGCTTTCTTGTTGGTTCATGGTTTCAACTTGGCACTGTGCCTTACAAACATCTTTTAAAATTGTTATAGGGACCAAGTCCTTTCTCCTGAATTGTTATCGCTCTTATTGCAGTTTGATTATGTTCTTATAAATTTGTAATGTCATGACAGTGTTGTTTTGGTTTGCCTTGTTCACTTCGAGCACTGGATTTATCTCTATCTAACAGCATGTTTTTGCTTCCTTTCAGTGGGTGACAAAGTTCCTGCTGACATTCGCTTGACTTCAATCAAGTCAACGACCCTGAGGGTGGACCAGTCCATTCTAACAGGTGAGAAGAATGGCATTACCTCAAGTTTTATTACATATTACTTATGGTCATTTTATCAGCAACAGGATATGTCACAGTCTAGGGCAGGGGTCTCCAACACATCGCTCGCGAGCTACCAGTAGCTCATGGCCTGATTGGAGGTAGCTCACCAAGACATACAGTACTGTGCAAAAGTCTTAGGCTCGCTAGTATTTTTACACACAAAAAGTGGGTTTAAGCCAGTTATTTATATCTTTTGCTGTAGTGTGTCGGTAGGAAATATCAGTTTACATTTTATAAATTGCCGTTAATTTTAATAATCCAGTGAGATTTTTTTGTATGCATAAAGAGTCTCTATGCTCCACATGGAGATCTGATCTCATCTTCATTGAGTCTGTCTGTGATTACATGAAGAAACATAAAACTGAGATGGACTAAATCCAGAAGAACTGTGCAATGTCTCCAAGACACTTGAAGAAACCTTCCTGCAAAACTACATGAACAGGTGTAGGAATAAATGCAGCTGAAAAAAGCCGTTTTAAACGCAAAGGGTGCTCACCCCAAATATCGATTTGATTTAGTTAATAGAAGTTAATTCATAAATAAAAGCTGTTTATGTTGTTCTTTTTGACAGCATTCTCACTTTAAAGCATTCTGACAGTGCCTAAACTTTTCACAGTACTGTAGTTTTGCAGGAAGGTTTCCTCGAGTGTCTGGGAGACGTTGCCTTAGTTTTTCTGGATTTAGTCTGTCTCAGTTTTTTCTGTTTCTTCATGTAATCACAGACAGACTTGATGATGGTGAGATCAGATCGTTTTTAGTTTTTAAATGTGATGATACCAGCTTTCTGTAGTACAGACTCCCAAGTATATTCGGTACCCGCAGCTGCGTTCAGTTGCTTCAATGTTCAGGGCTCCAGACTGAAGCCGAATATATACTAGTGTCTGTGAATATTAAACTGCAAAATACTATTTAAATATTACTCCTGCATGGTCTGTGTGAATGACGGGCATCATCATAAATAATAAATATATTGAATTTAATTTTTTTTATTTTATTAAATAATTAAGTAATTGAGTACTGTAACATTTTTATGGTATTGGTACCGACTACTGGAACTACTACTACACTCTTTCAGGTGTAAAACAGTTTGGATAGATGTTAATATGAGAATTATGATGCATTATTTAAGAGTTTTAAGTATTGTATAACGAGTAGGGATTCTGTTTTTAATAAATAATGAATACCGTATAACAAAATAAATTCAGAAGGCTGAAATATACTATCTACAACACAAAATTCTGAATTCAAAATGTTGAATCTACTTGGGTTCACTTAGACTACTTAGTTTGTATTGAGCCAAGAGGTTAATTTATGATATTGTGGTCAAACATCTTTTGTTATGCTAATGTACTGGCCATAGTTCACCGAACTTGAACTTTGTCACATGAAAGGACGAAATTACTTCACGTGTGCTTGTGTTTCCACTCTACTGGGTTCACGTGCACATGAATGGAAGGAAATGTCCAAATACTATGTTGTTCTTTATGTGCACATTTCTTTACTTTTTGATCTAAATACAGATAGAAAAGATGACCTTATACATTGAATATTCACAGTTCAGTATTTTTCAGACATCATAATCTAAGATATTTTGTCAAATTTATTTCTTTTTAATTTTTTGTATTTGTATAATGTCACAGGACCCTTTTATCTCATCACAAAACCACAGTTAAATATAGATTCTATTGCGGATGTGATTTTAAAGATTTCGCATGAGCAGTAAGCCACCTTATAAAGTCAGTTCAGTAGTTGATATGAGGTGGAAAAATGATCTTTTTTTTCCAGAGAAGGTTCAGTGCTGCTTATTTTAAAGGGAGGTCAGCTGTGCTCAGTTTCTGCAGTCCAGTTGGGGTGGGGGGGAGACAGAAAGGAAGTTCTCTTGTAGGAGTCAGGTCTTGCGTCACTGCCTTAATTGGTAACGGCCTGTTCGACTTTTCCACATCTTTTAGCTGCTCCATCCATGGCTATTTTTTTGGGGGGGAATTCTTTGCCATCCTGGCCAGAACTGAACCGTTAAAGCAATTACACAAATGCACCGATGAACTGCAACCCTGATCATCATGTATTAGTCTTTTGAGGGCAGTCAAGTAGTACTAGAACTTTGATTTCACCAACCTGTCATCTAAATCTTCTCTTCGCAGGAGAATCTGTGTCGGTAATCAAGCATACAGACCCTGTCCCTGACCCTCGTGCTGTGAACCAGGACAAGAAGAACATGCTCTTTTCTGTAAGTCAGACCTGTCAACGTATTATTTGTGCTGCCTGATAATGCAGACCTTATTATTACTCTTGCTCATATTTCGGGTTAGACCCTTTTTTTTTCCTCAACTTCATGTACACTACTGTTCAACCAAGGCTGTAATCTTTTTTTTGTTGATCAAAAATACAATAAAACTGTAATATTTTAGTTTTATTTCAATTTAAAATAACTGTATTTTATTTTAATATTTTAAAATTAATATCAGTCTTCAGTGTCACATGATCCTTCAAAAATCATTCTAATATGCTGATTTGTTGCTCAAGAAACTTATTTCTTGACTATATTAATGTTGGGAACCGCTTAAATTGTGTGGAATTATTATCCTTTTTTCAAGCTCTTTAATAAATAGAAAGTTTTCAGTTGCTGAGTATTATTGAATATTTATTACGAAGTGAAAAATCTTACTAACCCACTAACATTTGAACGGTAGTATAAGTCATATTATATAATTGTATATTAGCATCATATCTGTAATAATATTTTAAAAGATGTATTTAAGCAAACCACCACCAAAATGTTTTTGAAGGAATTTTATTATTATTAGTTTTGCACAGATTTGTATTAGGAATTTTAAGTCGCTAGTTAGTTATTTTCATGTTATGGCTGATAATGGCCAATATTAAAATTTATTTATTTAGATAAAACAATACCTAAAGTAAAAAAATAAATCAAGTGCTTTTAAATGCTGCAAGTTAATTTAGGAAACACAACATTATAATACAGTATTTTTATTTTAAGATGTTAAGTTACATTTAACAGTGTTAAAATATATATATTTTTAAAGATTACCTTTGCCATCATTTAATACTCAGTTAATCTAAATGTAAAAATAGAGGAAATGAGCATGCACAGTGAAATGTTTAATATTGGTTGATTTCTGAAAAGGAAAAAAAAAAGCTTGACATTTTCCGATAACCACTGTGGTGCTGATATATCACGCATCCTAATTTGCATGATTTAGGCCGTGTCCACCAAAGCGTCTTTTTTTTCACGCAGCTGGCTGGCGTATTCAATTGTTTTCAATGGGTGCGCTGCGTTTTTTTAGAACTCGTTACGCTCATGGCGATGCTGAGCGAGTATTTCACGATCAAGCGCTGAGCGTTCAGCGTTTTTTACTGGTTGCAGAGAGTTGAAGAATGTTATTCATTTTATTCAACACTTGAATAAAATGCAGCGCTCATCACTGTCACTTTTCACCCAGCCGTCCAATCACAGTGGAGGAGGGGCGGGACAAATACAACACCAACCAACCGCAACATTCTGCTTGTACTGTACAACGTCAACAGATGAAAACAACGAACATAATAACGGAACAAAATAATTTAAAACAAGAGCCAGAGCAAATACTTTACATTGTATCTGCATTTTTATATAGAATCAACACAGAAAATGACAAATGAGTGTCTCTGAAATGAGGTACTAGTAACATTTCTGCGGATGTTCCGTATCATAACAAGCAAAGTGTCTCAACTGAAAAAAAAACACCAAAACGCTCAAGCGCCCACAGCGAGGCGTTTTCAGCGGGCTAAAATGCTTTGATGGACACACGGCCTTAGTACCAATTTTCTAAACTTTTAGAGATCACTAGTAAACTTAAAGGGGATTTTTAAATTTAATTTTTTTTTTTTTTTTTTTTTATCATTGAATATGATCATAATTTTAAAACTCCCCTTTGACTTCATGTTTACAGGGTACCAACATTGCCGCAGGCAAAGCTGTGGGCGTAGTGATCGCCACCGGTGTGAACACAGAGATCGGCAAAATCCGTGATGAGATGGCGTCCACGGAGCAGGAACGCACGCCACTACAGCAGAAACTGGACGAGTTCGGCCAGCAGCTGTCCAAGGTCATCTCGCTCATCTGCATCGCTGTGTGGATCATCAACATTGGACACTTCAACGATCCAGTTCACGGAGGCTCATGGATCCGCGGGGCCGTATACTACTTCAAGATCGCCGTCGCGCTAGCTGTGGCCGCCATCCCCGAAGGCCTGCCTGCCGTCATCACCACCTGCCTGGCTCTGGGTACCCGTCGCATGGCCAAGAAGAACGCCATTGTACGCTCTCTGCCCTCGGTGGAGACCCTGGGTTGCACCTCAGTCATCTGCTCGGATAAGACCGGCACACTTACCACCAACCAGATGTCCGTTTGCAGGGTGAGAATGTGGGGGATATTATACAGTTTTACACATAATTGAAGTGAGCTTCAGTGAGCAGCTTCAGGGCTCATCAAAGAGGAAATAATAACTTACAACCCTGGCTATTGCGAATTCTGTTTAGCCCATAATTTCATTCCTTGGCGATAGTGAGTGTGTTATTGTTTAGAAATGTGTGGGCTGGGGTTCAGCCAAGAAGCGAGAGTGATATTACTGCATAGACAATTGGCTCATGAATAAAAATTACATTCATGATTGTATTGATTTAGCACTAGTACGTAACTTGGCCCTAAACGTAAGTCGTGGGAAAGCTGTTAATCTGCAGCTTTGATATTGCAATGATTAATAGTTTTATTTAGTTTTATCTTCGTTTCTCATGACCTTGTGTTAGACCACCCCAGGTTGCCTCTGTATTTCCTTTTATGTTGTTTTCCTGTTTGACAGGATTCCTTTCAAAGGACTACATGGTTTATTTCTCTCTTTCTTCCCCTTCATCGTGTCCCTGTATACTTGTCTCCTCTCATCTATCGTCACCCTCCTCATCTGTACTTCTCCACCTTGACTGCAAGAGCTGATCAGTATGCGGTAGTCAGTTACTTGCAGTAGTGTTGCATAACTGACCTTGTGTGTGTGAGATCTTGTGATCCACAGCAGCGGCTTTGCTGTGGGCTGTACAGTACAAGCATGCAAGCCGAATGTGCAGCTCTACTGATTTCGATCAGTTTGTGTAAAGGTTAAATTTAGTGACAGGCTTGCTTTTCTTTTTAATTGAAATTATTTTAAATGTTATGCTTGATTTATACGTTGAATGTTCAGGATGTGGCTAAACCAAAATAATTTTGACCTTAAATGTCTCGATTGCCTTGGCTGTCTAAAATAATACTATATGGGAACAGTGCTTCTAAAATTAGCTGCATTTCAACAGAAGGAATGTAATCTTGTTAACCCTAACTCTAAGTATTAAACTTGTACTCATGTTAAACGGATAACTCATCCTGCACCTTTTCCGCTATAGACACAAATGATGCCTCTAATCTTGTGTTTTATTGGGGTGCAGTTCGTTTTTTAAGAGATCATATTTAGTGGTGGACCAATTTGGATTTTTGGTATCGATGCTGAGAGCAGGGTGTCTATATCATCTGCAGGATGATGGACGGGGAGGTGGGTGAACAGGTTGCTGGTTTTGTGCTCATGTTGATTGGCAAGTCCTGCAGTCTAGTGTGTTTTTTGGAGTGTGGGTATGTATATACACTCCTTTGTTTTATTGGGCGACATGATTTTGCATGGCAGTCGCTTCATCTTCTGCTCAATGACAGATGGCAGCGTTAAGGTGCAATACCGCCACCTATTGTACTTTGGGATGTCAACCAGGTACTGGCTGGATTATTATTATAGTCGTGTACTATTCATTTCAAATATTATGGTTATCGCCGATACTGGTATATTGTTAAAACCTTAACACAATATCGATATTTCATGTTTTGAATATCACGGTTATCGTCAATACCGGTATATCGTAACACCTCTAGTATGTTGCATAGTTTGATGGAACTCCCATGGCCAATGCCTATAATATAAAAAAACAAACATGAAATAATGTATTAATCATATTTATGATTTTCTTGGAGGTTGTCAAAATTAGTTTAAAAAAAATCAAAGGTGTATATGCATTAGTTATATTCAGTTCTAAAGTATTTCATCAACTCGTTTTTGCTCTAGTTGAGTAAAATTTGGCTAAGAGCCACAGAAATGTCTGATTTGCTAGCAAATTGTTCTTTTGAGATGATTTACCTTAACTAGTGAAATGACCTTTCTACAAATGTTTGTGAAAGTCATGTATTAGTCATGGACATTTTATTAATTAAAAAAAAAAAAGTACATGGAAACATGCTGAATAGCAACACATTGGTAATTACTCAAGACGCATAAGCATCATATCAGCATGTTTTGCCCCTTCATGCACCAATAGTTTTCCTTTAGGAAGTGTTAAGTTTGGTTTTGTTTTTCTATCACTTTTTTAAATGGCTAATATCAGATACATTTCATGTTTAAAAAGGGTTAATTCACCCAAAAATGAAAATTCTGTCATTAATTACACGCAAGACTTTTGTTCATCGTCGGAAAACAAATGATGTTTTTGTTGAGATCTTTGAGCTTTTTGTCCCTCCATTGACAGCCTATGCAACTACCACTTTCAAGTCCCTAAAAGGTAAAGACATTAAAGTAATTCATGTGACTCCAGTGGTTTAACGCAAGTGCTTCGTTTGCACGCAAAAACATAATTTACCACTTTGTTTATATTTATAGATAGATGGGTAGATGTTTTTTTTTTTTTTTTGGTCTTTACCTTTCTGGGGCTTGAAAGTGGTGTGTAGCTGTCAGTAGAGGGACAGAAAGTTCTCAGATTTCATCAGAAATATCTTCATTTGCGTTCCGAAGATGAACAAAAGTCGTACAGGTTTGGAACGACATGAGGGTGAGTAATTAATGACAGAATTTTCATTTTTGATTGAACTAAAACTAAAAACACTTTTTCTTCTAATCATGTCTTTCTCCATAGTGCCTAGTGCCTCAGAGATTAGTGCCTGTCTCTCTCCCCCACACTCTTCTCTCTCTGTTTCCATTGTTGTCCACTGGGTTTTAGCACTACAGCAGGAACGCTGTTCCACTTTACCATCCCACTCACTCTCATTTCTTTTATTCTCTTCTCTTCCTTGACATATTGAGGGATCTGATTGTCTTTTGTGCTTAAAAATATCCTTAATTCCTTAGTTTATGTTTTGGGGGTTTTGGCAGGGTTTTAAAGCCCCTCTGAACTCGGGGATTCTTAAGTGAGTGTCATGTAAAGTGTTTACATCTGTAGTGCTGGTATATCCAGGTCAGGTGGAGTAGGGATATTTTCATGAGGTGCTTTCAAACATCAGAGATCATCTGTGGTGGGTTGGCCTGCCACCTGCTGGTAGAGATTTTAATTTTTGTTTTTCTTTTTTTGTTCCAGATGTTCATTGTTGATCAGGCAAATGGAAACAGCTGCTCTCTGAAAGAGTTCACCATTACTGGCTCCACATATGCCCCTGAGGGACAAGTGTGAGTTTTACTGCCCATGTGCACACTGATATTTCAAAGTGCATGCGAGACCTCTGTTAAATTTTTTTTTTTTTTCACTCGTTCCAGGTTTCTTGATGGTAAACCAGTGCAATGCTCTCAGTATGATGCTCTGGTTGAAATGGCCAGCATCTGTGCTCTGTGCAACGACTCGTCTCTAGATTACAACGAGGTTAGTTATTAACATGTTCTGGTAAATGCAGCATCCTCTGTTCATCCATAAATTGCAGCTACTGATGTCTGGAACTATATTGTCTAGCATACAGATGTCACTTAATGAATGAATTTGCTTAGAAATTTTTAGTATCCATTTTATAAATTAATAAATTATATTTAATACATTTATAATGTGTGTGAGATGTATGCAATACTTTTCTAATTAATACTTTTCTTTTTTTTATTAATTTAATAAAGCTGTTTAAAGTAATATTTTGCAATCTCACAATATCTGTTTTTCATGCTGTGTATCACCTTAAAGCATTAAAGAGTGGTTTTTTTTTTTTTTTTTTTTTTTTGCCCAAAATAATATAGAATTTTAATATTTGTCTATTTATTGTATTATATAACATGAAAAACACTCAACCAGAATATAGCAGTGGCTTCCTAGTGCTTGTGTTTAATTATCAAACAGCAGTTCTGAAGAGTTTCTAAAGTTTCTGTCTGTGTCAGGCCAAAGGTGTGTTCGAGAAGGTGGGAGAAGCCACAGAGACCGCTCTGACCTGTCTGGTGGAGAAAATGAACGTGTTCGACACAGAACTGAAAGGCCTTTCCAAGGTTGAGAGGGCGAACGCTTGCAACTCGGTAGGTCAGACCTTTCCAACCGCAGATTATGAGTTGGTTGCAACCCTAGTGTGTTGTGTGGTTGTGGAAGCCCACATTAATTTCCAAATTGGTTTTCTGTGTTTGATGTAATGGCAGCTTTCATCTCTGAGTAATTTGTTGGATTCTTTCTTTCTTTGTCGCAGGTCATCAAGCAGCTGATGAAGAAGGAACTCACTCTGGAGTTCTCCCGAGACAGAAAGTCCATGTCAGTCTACTGTACTCCCAACAAAGCTCGCTCATCCATTGGCAAGATGTTTGTTAAGGTAACATCATGTTTTCCGGGGAGACTCCAGTGTTTCATTTATCTGTTCCAAACAGGACTACTTCATGTTTGAAATGTGTCGTGGCCTGTAGCTTCCTTAAACTCTTTATTTCTGGGTGCAGGGTGCTCCAGAGGGAGTGATTGACAGATGCACACACATCCGTGTGGGTGGGAATAAAGTTCCTCTGACAGCAGGGATTAAAGAGAAGATCTTGTCTGTGATCCGTGAGTACGGCACAGGACGTGACACCCTACGCTGTCTGGCTCTGGCCACCCGAGACAACCCATTGAGCAAAGAGAGCCTTGTACTGGAGGACTCAACCCGGTTCATTGAATATGAGGTGAGGTGTTGTGTTACAACATTCACAATAGTATATGTATGTGTGTGTATATATAATACTACACTATTTTATTATTATTTTAAAATATTTGTCATTTTTTATAATTGCTTTTTGTTATTTAGACGGACCTGACCTTTGTGGGATGCGTGGGCATGCTGGACCCACCCAGAGCAGAGGTGGCAGCTTCCATCAAACTTTGTCGTCAAGCTGGCATTCGAGTCATCATGATCACTGGCGACAACAAGGGCACAGCTGTCGCCATCTGCAGGCGCATCGGCATCTTTGGTGAGGATGACGATGTCTCGCGCATGGCCTACACTGGCCGAGAGTTTGACGACTTGTCTGCTGTCGCCCAGCGTGAGGCAGTGATCACTGCCCGTTGCTTTGCCCGTGTCGAGCCATCTCACAAATCCAAGATTGTGGAGTTCCTGCAGTCCTACGATGAGATCACTGCCATGGTAAATTAGATTTGTGAAATCATAACAAATACTCACTGAATGAATTTGATATACATTTTCAATCAAAGGTTTGGGGGGTCAGTAAGATTTTAAAATGGTTTTTGAAAGTCTCTTCTGCTAACCAAGGCTAATATTGTGAAATATTAATGCTGAATTTTCACTATAGTCATTACTCCAGTCACATGATCCTTCAGAAATCATTCTAATATGCTGATTTGCTACTCAGAAACATTTCTTATCAATGTTGAAAAGTTACTTAAGTTTTGTGAAAACCGTGATACATTTTCTCAGGATTGTTTGATTAATAGAAAGTTCAAAAGAGTTCAATCTTTAACATTATAAATGCCTTTTCTGTCACACTTCATCAATTTAATGCATCCTTGCTGAAGTATTTCTTTAAAAGAGAAAACTCACTGACCCCAAACTTTTCAACAGTTGTGTATATTTATGTGAAAATTCTATATTAAATTACTCTAAAGATGGAGGAAGGATTTCTTCTAGATGGTTTATATTGGTAAAATCCTTCTCCCGCCACTGACTTGCCTCCTGTGTTCATTCCTGCAGACTGGTGATGGTGTGAATGATGCACCTGCTCTGAAAAAGGCTGAGATTGGCATTGCTATGGGGTCAGGCACAGCGGTGGCTAAGACTGCTTCTGAGATGGTCCTTGCTGATGATAACTTTGCTACCATCGTGGCCGCTGTGGAAGAGGGTCGAGCCATTTACAATAACATGAAACAATTCATCCGCTACCTCATCTCCTCGAATGTCGGCGAGGTGGTCTGGTAAGATCTTAACCTTTTGCTAAGATTTTTGGAATTCATTCTTTATTCTTTTCACTGGCACATCCACATTAAACCATTTTAAGTCAACATAAGTATCTTGCAATTTTGTGTAATCTTACGCATTGAGACTACCATTAAATATTTTGGGTTTGGTATTATTTTTAAAAATGTTTTTGAAAGAAATCACTTATGCTGACATAGGCTGCATTTATATGATCAAAATACAGTAAAAACTGTAATGTTATGAAACAATACATTTTAAAATTCTATTTTAATAAATTTTACAAAATGTAATTTTAATCCTGTGATGGTAAAGCTGAATTACTTCAGTCTTCAGCATCACATCCTTCAGAAATCATTATAATATGCTGATTTGGCACTCAAGAAACATAACATTTGAATAAAAAGTTCAATAGAAAAGCATTTTTACATTGATCAAAAGTGGAAAAAAAAAATTTTGTAACAATTTAATGCACCCTTGGAGAATAAAGACCTGTTCACATCAAGGACGATAACTATATACAATAAAAATGTTTCTAACTGTAAAAGAATAGCTATGTCCACACCACAACTATAACGACACCGAGGAACAATATCGTTTGAAGCAATTTCACAATTGTTTTTTTTCCAGCTGATGAACAATAAAAACATTGACAGCCAATCAGAATCCATCCTACTTTAAAGAGCTTGAGCATTTAAAGCGGCAGATGACAAAACTCTGTGCAGAATGATATTGTATGCTGGTGTGGACTCTAGTAGTTGTCATTATAGTTATCTTTATAGTTATAATTCTGGATGAGAACAGATTTGATTTAATAATATAAATCAAACTTTTGCGTATTAGTCTATTTCCAAGTGAAACAGGGTTTTCAGTGAGAGAAAATTATTATTATTATTAATAATCGATGGGTGTTGCATACCAGAATGGTTATTAAATTATATATTGTATTTGTATTTAATTATTTTATAAAATTATTTAATCAAGGTTTATGATTCATCCTGTATGCCAAAACGGAGCAAGTCAATTTCTTTTTAATCTTGTTTTGGCACAATTTAGTCTCCATCTTAAAAGCGATACTATATATATGACAACATTGTGAAATTTATGCCTAGAGCAAACTCCGATTGCTGCCAAGGTCTTCTTGACATTCTTCCAGTTGTTATCTAATTGCTTTACTCACAATGTGTATTCTCTCTGGCAGTATTTTCTTAACGGCCGCCTTGGGCTTCCCCGAAGCTCTGATTCCAGTTCAGCTGCTGTGGGTGAATCTGGTGACCGATGGTCTGCCTGCGACCGCTCTGGGCTTCAACCCACCCGACCTGGACATCATGAGCAAACCCCCTCGCAATGCCAGAGAGCCCCTTATCTCTGGCTGGCTCTTCTTTAGATACCTGATCATTGGCTGTGAGTGCACCACTGGCTTTGTTTGCTACATAAAGAGAGATTTATTTTTTACTTTTTTATTTTTTGTGGGTAAAGAAAGATTTGACTTCATGTTCTCCATGTCCCCCTAAAGGTTATGTAGGTGCTGCTACTGTAGGTGCTGCTGCATGGTGGTTCATTGCTGCTGAAGATGGGCCCAGAGTCACCCTCTATCAACTGGTTAGAAACTCCTCTTACATTTTAATACACATACTCTTTCTCAAACACATGCATTCCAATGTCTTAATTTGCTTCCATAATTTTTCTCTCTGCAGAGCCACTTCCTTCAGTGTGCACCAGACAATCCTGAGTTTGAGGGCCTGAAGTGTGAGGTGTTTGAGTCTCCCTATCCAATGACCATGGCTTTGTCCGTACTAGTAACCATTGAGATGTGCAATGCCCTCAACAGGTCTGTATCAGCACAGTCATGTCCCTAAAAATGCCACAATTATGGCCCTATTTACATCTCCTATTAAAGGGTTAGTTCACCCAAAAATGAAAATTAGCCCATGACTTATTCACCCTCAAGCCATCCTAGGTGTATATGACTTCTTTCAGACAAATACAATCGGGAGTTATATTAAAAAATGTCCTGGCTCCTCCAAGCTTTATAATGGCAGCCCAAAAAGTGCGTCCATCCATTATAAAAGTAATCCACATGGCTCCGGAGGTTAATAAAGGCCTTCTGAAGCGAATCAATGGGTTTGTGTAAGAAAAATATCCATATCTAACACGTTATAAAATAAAAGATCTAGATACCGGCAGACCGCCTTGCGTGTTCAACTTTTTTAGGGATCAAAAATCTTTTTATAACCTACTTACACTTGTATTTGGCTGTGTCCAGTTACAATCTTATCAGCTGAAAAGGATCTTAAAAAGAGAGTTCACGCAAAAATGAAAATTCTGTCATTTACTAACCGTCAAGTTGTTCCAAACCTGTATGAATTTCTTTCTTCGGCTGGGCCCATCAACTGTTTGTTTACCCATATTCTTCAAAATATCTTTTGTGCTCATCAGAAGAAATAAACTCATACAGGTTTGGAGCAACTTGACTGTGAGTAAATAATGACAGAATTTTCATTTTCGAGTGAACTATCACTTTAATACCAGGTGTTAACGGCATAAGTGGTGGATTATGTAAATATGCAACCAGTCAAACAGTTTCACAATGTTATCTTGATGTCCTTTTGTAGTGTTTCTGAGAACCAGTCTCTGCTGCGCATGCCCCCCTGGGATAATGTGTGGTTGCTAGGAGCCATCTGCCTCTCCATGTCCCTCCACTTCTTTATCCTTTATGTGGAGCCCCTGCCGGTAAGATCAATTTTAATCAATAAGATGATCAATTTCAGTGTATCAGTTGTTTTATTGTTTGTTTTTTGCAATCTTTGTAGAATCTACCCCTGGTTTCACAGACAAAGCTTAAGCCTAAAATGCATGTTTGAGCTGTTTTAACTGAAAGCAACTTGTACTGACATATCTTTAAAATATGTCAGTGCCATTGTTTTGTCTCAAGGTGCACACCAGTAATGTCAGTAAGGTACATTTATAAAAGCTACTTAAATGTCCTAATTGAGCTAAGGCCTAATCCTGGCTTAATCTAAGCCCTGTCTGTGAAACCAGGCCGTAATGTTTTTTTAATAAATAGTTTTAACAGTATAAACTCATTTCAGTTGTATAAGACAGTTAGTTAAAGTTATGCAATACAATTATTCAATTAAAAAAGGTAATTGCAACTTTTATGGCCCCCCATACTTAGAAATGCTCGTAGAAACGAGCTTCCATACTTAACATTACAAAGTGCACTTTTGGTTACTGTGTTTACTTTTTATTCATATTTTTAATCATTTATTTATGAAAAATAATACAATAGGATTACGAATTGAGCAATCCAAGTATAAATCTTTATCATTAATCAAGTTTATTTTTATTTTTGTCATATTTTCAAATTCTTTATTTTCAATTTAGTGAATATTATGTAAAATAAATATAAATTTAATTTCAGCAATTATGTATGTGTTTTACCATCTTTAAATTAAATAGTGATATTCACTTTGATTTAATACTATATATTTTTTGATATCAAAAGACATATTTCAATGCTTTTGCGTTCTTTGCAGTTATGTAGTTTGGTAATTATATTGTATATCATTTGAGGGCATCAAGGAGCCTCTATAAATATGCAGGGTATTGAAAGCACTTTTGTATGCATCGAATTCGTGATCAAGCGAATATATAGGAAGCGGAGGTACTGACCACTCATTTTATAAGGTATTTGACAATAATGCTCAGGATCTGTTGTGCACCAAATCCTCTGACATCATCCTGTCAGTCATCTCTCCTTACCATCTTCTCATGATAAGTGAAATCTGATGTACTTTAGTGTTACCGAATACTGCAGCAAGCCTTACCATGTCTACCATTTCGAATTAGGCTTCAGGCACATCCCTAGTATTTACTTTGTGTAGTGACTCTACCCTGGGCTTTCTCTACAGATAATCTTCCAGATCACTCCACTGAACGTGACCCAGTGGCTTACGGTGTTGAAGATTTCCCTGCCCGTCATCTTGCTGGATGAATTTCTCAAGTTTGCAGCCAGAAACTACCTGGACAAGCCCAAAGACCTGGACAAGCCCAAGAGCATGGCCTGTTCACTCAGCACCTGCACGGAGGGCATTTCCTGGCCCTTCGTGGCTTTCTCACTCCCCCTGGTGCTGTGGCTCTACAGCACTGACACTAACTTGGCCGAAATGTTCTGGTCTTGACTGAAATGAGCACAGATGTGTGTAGATGGTGTGTACGTGTGTCCGTATGTGTGGTTGTGCGTTTAAAGTGTGCCTCCGCAAACAGCGAATGTGTACGAGAAGGACAGGATTAACACAAAAATAACCTTAAGATAGAAATATAACTTTTTTCTTTTCTTTTCTTTTTTTTTTTTTAAACTGTCTGTTGGTGATTGAGGAGACCTTACAGACATGAAGTCTTCAAGTATTAGTGACCATTAATATTATTTTTGGACTTCTTGTTGGTTTTTGAAAACAGTCTTTTGTTATTGCATTTTTAATTAATCATTTGTCTCGTCTCATTTCAAACCAGTAACAATAATGGTAATATCCACTTTGTCGTCCCCCCCAACCCCCACCCCAAATATCGTGTTCAAATTGCTGAATGGAGAAAAGTGCTTCTGTACAGACATTTAACACTATTTTATGCCATTTTTTCAGTTGGTATTATTTGTTCATTTTGCTAACAGAGAGTAGAGTAGGTAGGGTAAAAAAGAGAAAGCGAGAACAAGACAGAAGAACTGTTTACTAATGTTTACCTTTGTGTCTTCGGCGTGAACATCGCTCAGAGCCAATGGACAAGCATGGTGTTGCAAAGCAGTATGGGACTGAATGTTTGAATGCTTCACGGTCAAATCCTCAGATGAAAGCTGCATGTTCTGTATTTCGCATGCATTTTGTGTGGTTTTTCACTTATGATTTGTACCTGTATGTCTTTCCCTATGTGTAATAACTTCCATTTTTATGGTGATGCATTTTGTTTCCACGATTACCTGACACGTTTGATTAGTAAAGCCAGTTTTTCTGCACTAGGCAGAGTACAGCTACCTCAGGACTGTCAGATTCGACTCTCTCTGGTTGCCCCCCACCCCCTCCCCCACCTAGCTTTTACACTGCTTGTACACATTACAGCATGAGGTGTGCCTCTTTGAAAACTCAGATTCTTTTGGCCCTAACCAATCTGTTTTAAGTTCTTTTTGTGTGTGTGTTTTCACTGTATTTTATAATTGAATGAACTACGCATTAACTTAATTTAGAGGTTTTCTTTTGTTGTGGGGTGGGGGTGGGGTTGGACAAAAGATGTAAATGTTACCGTTTAGTGGGTTAAGGTCCGAGACAAAGGGGTAGAAATTTAAACAAGCAAAGGTTTAGGTGTTGCATTCAAAATGAATTTTACAATGCAAAACCAAAATGTTTCATGCTACCTTTTTTCATGCTAAGAAAATGCACTCATGAACCATTTGAATTAAAATGCGTGTCTTCATTTTACTAGCTGGTCTGTTCCTTCCTGCAATGCAGCACGGCAAGTTTTAAGAGCAATTATACTTGAATAAATGAAATTAATGTACAGAGATTTAGTTACATAGCTGAGCACAAGATTGACAGCTGAGGGCTTTCCTTGTGAAAGCAGCCTCATGTTCAGCCCTCACCAGCCAGTCTGGTAAGATGGCCTGTATATTTGTACACATATACCCAAACGGCACAAAGTCATTTTGTTTTTTTGTTTTTTTCATTAAACAGCTTTCTAGCATTTACTGGTCCATTGCATCACACTAATTCTTGCTTGCTGAAATGGATGCATGTCCCCGACTATGCCTTTGGTGTGGAATTGCCAGTATTTTAATTAACACCCATGCACATTCCCTTAAGGCCAGTTTACACATAACGATAAATGTAAAGTCCACACCAGCGGACAATATCATTTTGTTATCTGGTGCTTTGGATGCTCGAGGTCTTTAAACCAGGATGGATTCTGATTGGCTGTTAATGTTTTTTTTCATCGTTTATCAGCTGGAGAAAAATCGTTCTGAAAGTGATTCCGACGATAGCGTTTCTCGCTGCCTTTATCGTTTTCGTTGTGGACTATTGCTATTATTTCATATTTAGAACGATTTTTAGAACTATCGTTGTCGTTCTTGGTGCGAACGAGCCTTCGTTACCATTCAGTGGACTTCCATTTAAGAAAGTGTCACTGACATTTCCTTTTCACCACACGTTACAACAATATCCCGAAGCCTCAAGTTTTCTGACAATGGACCAACACTGCTATGTAACTGCTAAATTCCTACTACGACTACTGTGGCTGTTTATAGCTGCACTTAACACGTGGCCATATTAGCTTGTGTAGCCCTACATTCCACTGCAATATATGATGTTTTTAAGAAATGTATATCGTGAAGACTTGATGGTCAAATTACATTTAAGCGTGATTGTTTCCTTTTACCCCATATCATTTCAGTCTCGTCTCTGAATGAGATGAATAGTCTTCAACATTAGTTTTTATTAGAATGGTCCGTACACTGTGGTCTGACTTGCTCAGGAACTGAACTTGGATGTTGGCATAAATAAGAGTCAAATGAGAACACTATTGCCCTTCTTTTTGTATCAAGTAATCATACTGACAAGCATTTACATATTACACTTGATTATATGCTACATATTTATTTAATAGTGCACTTTAGGATTTCCATTCCATTCTAAAACCTTTTAAAAAAATGACCTTTTTACTTCTAATTGCTTGGGTTTTTTTTTTTTTTTTTTGGCAGTTAATGCTCAGTAGAATCTGCCTCTGCTTGTGTTGGGAATCCTCAGGCTTCTGTGTCGTGCATGTCTGTTTTGAGTGGCTTCATTTTGCTGAATATCAGAACCTGCATGTTGAATGTGCAGTTCCGAGAAAATAGCCACCATTGCGCTGCAGATCACATGTAAGAGTGGACTCAATAATAAAAACTCAATAATAATGAATAAATGACAGAGAAATGAGAATAATAACTGTGTATGGAAGCAAGCAGCAGCATCATCAGTCTTCTACCATGCATGACAATGTATACCATTGCCTAATGCTGATGCAAGGAGGGTTTGCTGCATTTTTTTTTCCCTGTGTAAATTGTCATAGTTTTATATACATGTATTATATAGTATAATGCATGCCTTCAGTTGTAATTAGCCAAATAATTTGATCTATATTTATATAGCAACTTGCTGTGTACATTGCTGCTCAATGGTATGATATGATTAAATACGCCATTTTACAAATAAACTCTGCAGTCAATTTTACCAATGCTGACGTTCATGCTTTGTGTCTCGCCGTGTGTATCTATCTGTTAGGAAAAGCCATTTAATAAAAAAATAAAATAAAAAATAAAATGAGGGAGTAGGATTTTCTTTTACTATTCAGCCAATTGTGCAAATTACCTGAATCAGCGCCATTGGTCAGCAGAAAAAAAACGATTCCAATGTGGCCAGTGCCTCTTGTTCTTGACCCTAAAATAAACTAATAGGCCATTAATTCATATGAGTTGCCGTTCAAAAAAAACCCAATAACGTGTTTGTTGAAAGCAGGCTATTCGATTATAGATTTCTAGCAACGCCAAGGTCATGGGTTCGATTCCCAGGGAAAGCAAGAACTGACAAAAAATGTGTACCTTGAATACAATGTAAGTCGCTTTGGATAAAAGCGTCTGCCAAATGCATAAATGTAAATGTAAGATACTACAGGACACTATGTTTTAGCTTTCCTGTAGCTCAAACAATAAGAACGTGGTGCTAGCAATGCCAAGGTCATGGGTTCGATTCCCAGGAAAAGCAAGAACTGACAAAATGTAAAAATCTGTACCTTGAATACAATGTAAGTCGCTTTGGATAAAAGCGTCTGCCAAATGCGTAAATGTAAATGTAAATATATTGTCCTAAACCAGGGGTTTTCAAATGGGCCGCAAAGGAGTGACGGGGTCTGTGGAAAATTCTACAGAAAACACATGAAAAATGTAAATGAATAAGATTAAAATAAGTTATTAAATTAACACGATAAAACATGTAAAAATAAATAATAAATTTAAATAAGTAAATAAATACATTTGCTTTATTATAGGCTAAATGCATTTTTTTTCTTAAGTTAACAAATAAATTAGATTACATGAATAAATTATTAAATGTTAAATAACCACATGATAAAAATGTAAAATATATATATATGATTAAAATAAATGAGATAAAAATAAGAAATATATGTGGAAAAGTCATAGAGTAAAAATGTGAATATACTAATAGCCTATATTAAAACACATTTAATTAAAATAAATAAATTAGATTAACATTTGATTTAAATAAACAAATAAATGATACATTTATAGTGAGTAGAAAAGATATATAATAAAGTTGCGGTCCCTTACGGCTGTAATGTCTAAGATTGAACACTTGAAGGCGTCAGAGATAAAATTGGCGCTGGAATATGGTTCAATTACAATGACATCATCTTATTTTGCGCGTAAACACAGCTGCATCTTTTATGTAACCAGTGACCAAAATCTGTTCAACTGACAATAGCATTTCTTAACAGACTGCACATTTTATAGTGCCTGTTATTACATAGAAAAGAAGAGACACGAAAGGCTTTATATTTGCAAATGAGGTTATGCTCGTTCTGTCAAATCTGAATCTATATCATTTTCATCTGTCTATATGTCAAAACAACTGAGAAAACAAAAAAACATATGTAGTGCTATTGGGCATTACAAAGTGACAGCATGTCAAAGCAAATAATGTTTGCAATGCAATATTGTGCGTTTTCCTTCTCCCACAGTTAAAAAGGCTGTACGTGTATGTAAACGTTTCATTTCCCCTAACACATGTAAAAAGTTTGATAATTAAACCACGCCACACCATGCGCCACACACACACACACACACACACACACACACACACACACACACACACACACACACACACACACACACACACACTACAAGCTCCCTGACCTATGCGGTGATGCAGCCTGTCGCTTTAAATCGAACCCATGCTGGGAGAGCTGTCAATCAAATGCCGTAGTCCCGCCCCTTCCTGCAGCAGCAGCAGCAGCAGCGGTGTCTCAGTGCTTTTCACACAGAGGCATTACGTACAGCAGACTCACAAAATCTGCACAGTCTAATCATCCGCGACAAAATGGGATAATCACGAGCGTCTTCAGAGGATTTCGTCAACGGGAACTTAACGAACAATCGACGAGAGTGATTTTTTTTTTTTACATTTCCAATCAACACAGACGTAAGCACAAAGGGCTTTGGGCATAATGGTGATAAAAGAGATATCACATTATAACCGCAGGACAACAGGAATACCTCGCCACATACACGACCGTATAATTTGTTTATGGCGACCAGCTTAATTTGAAAAGCTTTCTAAGGAGTATTTTGTTTATCCCGTGCGCTCTGGAGAACAGATGCTGTCATTGTGCTGGGGACCGAGATTTGTGCGCGTGATATTCTGCAAGTGGTCTCGTCGGAATGGTGCGCGAGATGAGAATGCGCGTGCCTTTATTGTTTCCGCGCGACATGCTCAATAACGGTCGTTCTTCTGTCGTTGAACAACTCGACAACGACAATTTTGGTACAGAAAGATTGAGACTTCAAGTGACATTTCCAGGGAAATCATGAACGATATGTTTTGTAAACATTTGTAATAAGTGTTATTAAAGAAACATCCTTTATTATGAACGGGCACTGCCGACTTTTCATACTTTCATCAGATTTGCTTTTCTTTAGCTAAATTCCACTTAGTTGGAGCTACTTGACCGTGTGTTTCTGACCAATTTGATATTTTCAACCTGAGCAAACACAATGGTGGAGCCTGTGGGTTTCATTGAAGCCTGGAAAGCACAGTTTCCAGAGTCCGAGCCTCCGAAGATGGAGCTAAGATCTGTTGGGGGGATTGAACAAGAACTAGAGAAGTGCAAAGTGTCCATAAGACGTTTGGAAATGGAGGTGAACAAAGAGCGCTTCCGGATGATCTACCTTCAGACGCTGCTGGCCAAGGAGAGAAAGAGCTATGACCGACAGAGATGGGGTTTCAGGAAACCACCTCACATGACAGAAGGGGACCCACAAGCTGTTGGGGCAGATTCCCAGCATCTCCATGCACAGGAGCACGGACAGCCAGAGCGCAGCAGGTTTCAGCCTGTGGGGGAGACGAGAGTGAAACCACGACCACCCCCTGCCAGAAAGTCAGCCTCCCACGGCGATGGATTGGAGCTTCAATCGTCGTTTGAGGCACACCAGGCAGGGCCTGTCAGTGAGACCGACGGGCTCTCACCGAGGGGCGGAGTCTCCCCTCGCAGGCCCCATCCGCCCCCTGACAAGGAGCTGCCCTTGGATCCTTCCCTGAAAGACAAGCCGGGCATGGGGCTCGGGGTGGCTGCATTACGTTCGAACTTCGAGAGAATCAAGCGGGCCAATTCGCACTCAGCCAGCGATGGAAAATCGAGCCAGGAGAAACCGTTTTACACCAACGTTGAGTTTCATCATGACAGGGGCCTAGTAAAAGTCAATGACCGTGAGGTCTCGGACAAAATCAGCTCTCTTGGGAACCAAGCCATGCAGATGGAGCGCAAGAGGTCACTTCATTCACTTCCGGGCAACCTTGCCACAGTCGCAGGTGATTTACGCACCAGGCCTGTCTATAGGGGACGCTCTACTGAAAGCACCTGCGGATACGACGCTGAGTATGAAGACGGCGAACCCAGTCCTCGCTACGGCACTGCGAGACCGAATGGGGCCAAACCACCGCCGCCACCATGGCAGCCATCAGATTTCCAACCATATACTAGTGTTTACGTCGGAGGGATGATGTCAGGAGAAGGTTGTGAAGGTAGGGTCACTATGAGAGAACATGGAGGAAGCGATGACCATCTTCTCACCTGGCCCAGGAGGTCTTACTCACCTGGAAGTTTCGAGGATGTGGGAGGCGGAGGAGGCGGCTACACGCCAGACTGCAGCTCCAACGAGAACCTGACATCTAGTGAGGAAGACTTCTCCTCGGGACAGTCCAGTCATGTGTCGCCCAGCCCTACGACAGCCTACCGCCGCCCACTCCGAGAGAAGAGTCGCTCGCCTTCTCAGAACTCCCAGAATTCTCAGCACTCGTTTGACAGCAGCAGCCCCCCTACACCACAGACGCAGAAACGGCACCGGCAGCAACATGTCGTGGTGTCCGAGGCCACCATTGTAGGCGTAAGGAAAACAGGACAAATCTGGCCCCACGATGGAGACTCTATTGCCTCCAGTCGGGCTTCCCATGATAACAGTTACCATGGAGATATAGGTAAGTCATGATTATTACTCTTAGTTTACATGTTGATGTTCTTTTTTTTCCACAGGTGAAGCGGTTCCTAAATAAAATATCGAAGGTAACAAAAAATGAATGGTTTTAGATGAGCAAAATTGGTTGTTACTGTAAGACTGTAAATGAGAGATGACATCACTGATGACATCATTGTTAGGCTGATACACTGGGTAGCCATTTGTAGCATGGCTGAATAATAGCAACTCACTCAATGCTTTTGGCCAGACACACTCTTCTTACAGAGCAAATGAGTGGGCGCCTTGTGTTTTTCTACATGCTTGACTGGTCAACTTTTCTGTTTTATCTCCCTTTTATATTTTGCAGTTCTTCCATTAAATCCCTCCTCTGTCAGTTTCTCCACTTCCCATCCCAAGCTATTGTCTACTTTTGTTTCACGCTCTGCCTGTATTGGTCAGACAATGTGGCGGCCACTTGCTGCGGTTAGTTAATCCGGCCTGATGAGACTCATATATAAGGAGTAATTAACTAAACAAGCTAATTTATGATCATGAGGTCAGGATGTACGTGTCATAGTTTGTTTCTTTGTACAGCTGAGTAGCTTTCACTCATGTCACATGCTGCTGTGGAAATCTCCCAAGGAGGACAAAGACACATTTGATGAATAAAAATGGTCATAAATACCTTGCTTTGATTTGTAAGGTACTGTATGTTAATGCAGTGATTAATAGACTTTGGTGTTTGTAAGGGAAAATAGTAAGAAATCATTCTGTGAGAGTTTCAAGGGAGTGTGAAGTCAGTGGAGCTCACGTGATCCATCTCCTGTGAGATTCTGTAGTCGAGTGTAGGCAAAAGAAGGAAAAGTGAGCAGTTTCTGCCCACATACAGCCATTATGAATTAAAAATGTGCCAGAAATTGTTGCTGTTGTAAGAGAGTTTGACTCATTCTATCTAGCTGGCTAACACAGATGAGGTTTTGTTGAATTTACAAAAACGCTTGTGATAGTCTCGAAAGCATCAGTAAGGATGTGTTAAAATTAAGTATACATTTATTGCAGTATAATTTTCAGCTCATTGCAGAAAAAAAACTTCTGGAGAGTTCAAAGAACAGCATTTATTTGAAATAGATATGTTTTTTAATATTATAAATTGTATTACTTAGCTTTCGATCATTTTAATTTGTCCTGTAATGCTGAATAAAAGTATACATTTCTTTAAAAAAATTCGTACTGACCCTAATCCTTTGAACGTTGTAATTTTACCCATAAATTCATAAACACTATTTTGCTGAGGAAAAAAAACGATAGCATGCGATACAAAACATTAAGGAACGCCCCACCAGTTCATTGATTTCAGGTGTTCCAATCACTTCCATGGCCACAGGTGTATACAATCAAGCACCTAGGCATGCACACTGCTTCTACAAACATTTGTGAAAGAATGGGTTGCTCTCAGGAGATCAGTGAATTCAAGCGTAGTACCGTGATAGGTTTCCACGTGTGCAATAAGTCTATTCATGAAATATCCTCACTACTAAATATTCTACAGGTAAAAATGTTAGTGGTATTATATCAAAGTACAAGTAATTTAGAACAACAGCAACTCAGCCACGACGTGGTAGGCCATGTAAAATCACAGAGCGGGCTCAGCACATGCTGAGGCACACAGTGCACAGAAGTCGCCAACTTTCTGCAGAGTCAATAGCTACAGACTTTCAAATTATGGAATGGGTTTCCATGGCCGAGCAGCTGCATCCAAGCCTTACATCACTAAGTGCAATGCACTGAGATATCATGCCACTGGACTCTAGATCAGTGGAGACGTGTTCTCTGGAGTGATGAATCACGCTTCTCTGTCTGGCAATCCGATGGATGAGTCTGGTTTTGGAACGGCACTTGCCTGACTGCATTGTGCCAAGTATAAAGTTTGGTGGAGGGGGGATTATGGTGTGGGGTTATTTTTCAGAGGTTGGGCTTGGCCCCTTAGCTCCAGTGAAAGGAACTCTTAATGCTTCAGCATACCAAGACATTTTGGACAATTTCATGCTCCCAACTTTGTGCGAACAGTTTGTGGGTGGCCCCTTTCTGTTCCAACATGACTGTGGACCAGTGCACAAAGCAAGGTCCATAAAGACATGGATGAGCGAGTTTGGTGTGGAGTCCTGACCTCACCCTGAACACCTTTGGGATGAATTAGAGCAGAGACTGCGAGCCAGGCCTTCTCGTCCAACATCAGTGCCTAACCTCACAAATGTGCTTCTAGAAGAATGGTCAGAAATTCCCATAAACGCACTCCTGAACCTTGTGGAAAGCCTTCCCAGAAGAGTTGAAGCTGTTATAGCTGCAAAGGGTGGGCCAACTTCATATTAAACCCTACAGATTAAGAATGGGATGTCATTAAAGTTCATGTACATTAAAGGCAGGCGTCACAAAACTTTTGGCCTTATAGTGTAGGCTTTTTGTTAGTTTTTAGCACAGTATTTGCCATTTTTACAGTTTTAATAAAAAGCAAGATGGATAACATTATCTTGACAAAGATTCGGCAGAATTTTCAAAAATGTAAATTGCATCTCAGAAAACGTTTGAATGCCTAAAAATCAATGTACAAAATGAATACATTTTCAGTAGCAACTAGTAACACAGTGACTGTTCTGTCAACTAGCCTGAAGTTGTATCACATTGGCCCCAGGCTAGCGGGCAGTTCTAATTGTTGAGTCCTGCAGAAGTAGGAACTCTTACTACTGACCAACAGTACAGTATACCGTTACCGTGACTCACCAGGCTGCTATTTCCAATGTTAGACAGTCTTCATAAGCATTCAAAACTTTGATCTGCAGTGTTTTGCTTGTGTTATCCAGTATCGTTTAACCTTTTTCTCGCAAGAAGCAGAATGACATCAGCTATCAGAATGACTACAGGGGAGGCGCTGTCATGTGCCACGTTTAGCTTGAAATCCAAAATGCTTTGAGCTGATGAGGTGAATTGCACTTTGGTGTGAAGCAGACAGACCCGGAGGGCGTTGGCACGGCCCGTCCATTCAAATGCCAGGAAGATTCTCTTTGTGCAAAAGTGAGATAACAGAGGGCGGATGAAGATGGATAGACACCAGCTGAGCACAGTCCAGTATGCGCTGGGTTCTTTTGTCCTCATGCTGACTTGAAAATCGATGTGAATAACTTTGAAAGCCACCTCTCATATTTTTAACAGTTAGCAAGCATGGCTTAGTGTTACCAGACAGCACTGAAGTAAAAGTAGATCTTTAACCTGATGAAATGACAAATGCTTTCCTACTTTAATATGCAATCAGTTATCTGCAGATCAATTTACATTTCGGCTTGAGATGATTTGCACTTTTGTTCCTCGTAAACAGTGAATCAAGCTGGTCAGAACAAAATCAATATAGCGGCCCTTCATCTAATGAAGAAAGCCCTCTCAGGCATCGCAGTTTACCATTAGCGTGACAGTATGCAACTTATCTTGCCAAGAAAGAGATGCTATCTTATATGATCCTGTCTGCCTTTTTATTTAGTTTGATATGCTGCTTAGAAACGTGATATTTTTAAAGGACACTACCAAGGAGAGGAAGTCCAGTGACCCAATACCTTAGTGCTGTTAGAGAAGGGAGGCAGAAGGACGTAGTGTGGTTTGCTGAACTGCTGTCTCTCGCCTCAGTGGAGATGTGGGGGATGCTGAGACACGGATAGGAAAGGCTCTCATTGCATAATGGTGTGAACAGTCCCACTTATGCATGTGTGCGTATGCACGTGTGATTTTTACGTTTGCACGCATTTATTAGCTCTTCGAGCCTTTACGATGAAAGAACATCCCTGAAGCAGATACTTCTTATAGGCACCAGCCTAACCCTGTCATCCTTGTATTTTTGCAGTTCGGAAGTATTTTAATAAAAAGCATTATTTCAGCACACATAATCATTTATGCATCTCTTGTTTCCTCGTCCTCCCCAGGGGACCGTTCCCACAGTCAATGTCCCCCTTGTAAACAGCAATTGTAATTGTTTCCCGATGGTCCTTTGCCGTTTTGAAGAAGGCATTCAGGAAGAAATGTCTTTCTGTGGTTTACAGATCAGTAGCAGCAGTGTCCTTTGGGGTGAAGAGCGAGTGAGTCACGGAGAGAACAAGAGGCAAGGGATTACTGAAAACCATAGAGTTCTCAGACAAATACCCAAGAAAACATCAGTCATTCATTAAAAGGACAAGGCTTAAGGCAGCAGCTGTGCTCCGTGTTAAATATGCTTGCATAAGTCATGAATAACGTTTACAGGGAAGTTGGCATTTCAGGTAGTTGGAAATGGACTGATGTTTGTGTGGAAACTCTTGTAGTCCACTGGGGAAAATTGTGACTCTTTTTCCCTCGCAGTTATGGACACACAGCCTTTAAAATGTGTGGGAGGATATGCTAATAAAAAGAAAATGAAATTTATTGTGAGTAGATATGTTGGGATATGAGTCAGATTATAAAAATGTTTTATTTACTAAAATCTTTACAAAAAATTTGTCACAATATTTTCACATTCTCTATTAAAAACCCTTAAAAAAGTGATGTATGGTTTGTTTGAATCGGACAAAAAATGTCTGAGCTAAACCTGTTTGAAGTCAATATAGTCAGCAAAGTAAATTTTTGAGAAAACCAAGTTAAAGGTTCCAAAACTCTCATAGCAACTATACCTTAAAATCTCTGGTATAACACCAAATTTGGCACACACCAAGTCAAAACCAAATATCTATAGAAAAATAGATATTTTTCCCCATTATACCACAATTGTTTGATTAACATTAATGAAACAGACAGCCTGATATATTAAGACCTACTGTACGGCACGGATCTAAAATAATGTTGCACTTACACATCAGACATAACAGATAATGTTTGTGTGAATACTTGCCAAGACAGATATTTTGAAGTACTGTAATTCTATGTGTGCGTGCAAATCAGGATTGCATACTATGAGAGGCGTTTTTGTTAAGATCGTTTTTCATGGACAAAGAAAGGTACTCCTCCCAGAAAACGTACAAATAAAGATACTTTTAGATGTTTAATTGCTATTTAAAGTATTGGGGTCTTAATGAGGGCTTTTAGATCCGTGTACCACACAGATCTAAAATAATGTTACACTTACACATCACCAGACATATCAGATAATGTTTGCGTGAAAACTCGCCAAGACAGATAGTAAGTGCGTAATTTTATGTGTGCGTGCATATCAGGATTGCATACTATGAAAGGCGTCTTAATGTATTAATGAGGGCTTAATGAACAAATTTTTGTTAACCTCAAAATTGACCACAATCAACATTTTTCATTTGTTTTGCCTGCAGCTCGAAATGATTTATTACTATGCGCATTCTGACTCCTTTTTCCAGCACGGGTCACATTTGTTTCAGTATATGATTTGGATTGACTAAGATGAACCAGTTTATTAAAATCATTCGTTCAGAATCAGACTACATTCATTGCCTGCATTCAAAATCACATGTTCTCTGAGTAGGTATTTTGTTAAATAAATGTAATGCATTTGTCATTGTCATGTGACCTTGTCAGCATTAGATGTGTTGCTTCACTGTCATTCACAACTCTTCCCCAGTGGCCTCATGGGATAGTAAAGTGTCCATTGGATGCGGACTTCAGAATCTAGCTGGAAGTAGTAGGTAATTTCGGGTACAATACTGTTTTATAAATACTGTGAATTCGGATGTAATACTTTTTTCACCTACTATATAGGCTAGTAGGGAAGCATGCATATTTGGATCAGCCATTGTTCTTTAAATGAACAGGTTCATAAGTCATTTGTTCAGGAACATTCCTAGAGCTGCATGGTTTTTATTTACTCTTCATAGAAAATATTTTGTCATGAGGTTCCATGAAAAGTGTTACTCTTGTCACATTTGAATCCCTTTACAAGGGTGAGGTTGAGAGAGAGGTGTGGACAGGAATGGAGGTGTGGTTTTAGCTCAATACTTGCATTGTCCAGCAGCACCACTTTGAGGTCAGGCCTTCCAGTCGCTTATTTTTAGACAGACACTCCAGATCCACAAAAGTGTGCTTTCTGGTGGCAAGTAAAAACTAAGAACAGAACGCATACTGAGTATGTGGAAACGATGACTGTGGTCTTCCCTCTGAAAATAGCTTGTCGTTTGGTTTTTATTTCTGGCGTATTGGGCAACTCAGAATATTTGGCTAATCCATGTGTGTCTGCTGGTAAATTTTGTATGAATCCAGTCCACAGTATTATGGAAAAGAAGATTTCTACTCTAGGATAGCTGTTTGTTGTGTTTTCTAAATAGAAACTGAAATGCAAAACTAGCAGAAAAAAATGACAAAGTATTAGTGGGGGATAAGTCGTGTTGTGAGAAAAAAAGTTGTGTTGTTAGAATATCGCATAGGACATGAGGAGGAAACCTGATTAATGCCAATGCAGCAAGGCTCTGCCTCCTAGCGTGTTAGGAAGGAGAGAGTGAGAGCTTGTTGTCTGAGGACTTTCTGACTGCCAAAAAGCAGCAAAGACAACATTTTCCCAACCCTCTTCTGGCCAACCCTTCTTCCTTCTCTCCTGGTGAGGAATGAAAGGGGAAGGAGAAGGGGGGCACTTTACTCAGCTAATGATTGGTGGTTTTAACACTCTTAAGTGAAAGCTAAACTGTAGTAAAAATATGAACATCCACATAAATTTTTTGTCAGGGTAAATCCTTCTTGTATTACTTAGTGCTCCTATTATGGTTTTTCGAATCGTTCATGGAGTGTGTAATGTAGCTGTTTGTTAATGTAAATGTTCTGCAAAGTTGTAAAGTGCACAGTAAATAAAGTTATTGTCTTCCAAAAGAAGGAATCGACTCTGAACTGCCTAAACAAGTCGTTTGTCATTTGAATCCCACTGCATGAGGGTTCTACGTCACTAGAAAATACATTTACATAATGTCTGCCAATGTTGTCTGCTCGCGAACAACTTGACCAGTCCTCAAACATGTCATTTTACTGACGACTGCTTCTCAAATCTCTGAGTTTAACGTGGGATTTGCAAAACGTTTGCTTTTGAAAGATGGGTCAATACCCAGTTTATTTGGACCAGCTTGCTCCTCAGAATCACAGCCTGTAAGTATGATTCATTAATGAAGTGTATATATTTTTTACTGAGTGTTCAAAATACGTAGTTTTGTGTTTTATATTGTGTAAGTTTCCGGCTAACTCGCGTTATTATGGTCTTACTGAAATACTTCTGAATAGCCGCTGTGGGCCACTATTACCTACAACTGTGTCTATTTATGCAGATTGTCTGTCGGTCTTACTACTTTGAGTAAAGATAAAGGATGGAGCAAGATTTGTTTTACAAACTGTTACATCAGTCATTCACATTAGTGCTCCGCTAACGTATGTTATTGGTACAGTTCCCACATGTGCACTGCAATAAATTAGAAATATACACATGGGTTTATTGATGGACATACACTTGTTAATGCCGATGGTGAGGAATTACAGTTGAAACATCTCATAATGTACCTCAAAATGAGTAGTGTATTACTGAGAAACGTCCTGCTCAAATCGTCCTTGTGATGGAGGTTCAGGTTGAATAACCAGTTCTTCCAATGTTTCATCACTGGACTCGCGCTCGGATTGATATGTTTTGGATTGGTTTGGAGAGATTATTCTTTTTAGTGAATCAAAAACATACAGCGTCACCAGTGTCTGTTTGTTGCATTTTTTTAAAACTGAATAGTTAAAAAGAGACTACACTAATTTCTGAAAGTCAGAGCCAGTCTACAGGTTTTGGGCTGCCTGAGATTTCACAGAAAATTGTGTCATGTATAAGTCATGTTTCAATGATATTTTGAACTGATTTTAGAGCACATTTTCATTTGTCATGCATCTCCTAGCAACAAGAGTTGAGTTGAGAGCCCAATTTTTCTCTGTAACCATTTAAGTCGGCAAGTGTATGATGCCTAAAATGTGATGAGAGTGTAAGATGTTTTAAAATCTGTTTTAAAAGTTGTGTACGTGTAGTGTATTCCATTGAAGTTGGATAAATGTCTGAAATGTTTAACATATCAGGTTTAATGGCTGCTAAGTGTCTGACCTAAGACTTTACACTTCAGACGGCAGTTAGATTTGCTTAGTGATTTTACATTAAATTAAGGCACTCAGAATTTTGCAGCAAAGCTTAATTTAGAGATTCACTTGTAGTTTCATTAGGCATATTATGAGCACAAATATAACATGGCATTACCGCCCACTCAAGCTGTTAATGTATGCCTGGTGTTGTAGCTGTAGATCAGGGCATAACAGGCGACGTGAGAGGTGTACGGCAGTTGGCCAAGTTGATGCGCTAGGCCAGGCACAGATGGCCAAACCCCTGCAGAGTGTTTCCTGGTGCAGGGCACTGCTCTGGCTGGCATGAGCTCTGTACAGGCCTGGGAACGTGGAGTGGACAGTGACCCCACCCTGTGAGGAAGAGCTGCCCAACATCACCCCATAACCCTTGCACACTCCACCCAGACCACAGCTTCGTCAGCCTTTCCAAAGTATGCGTGTGGGGTTTGAGCGTGTGTCTGTGTCACTGCATGTGCCAAGGGCTCGAACACAGGAGTTTTTGTCACCGCACAGATGCAGCCATTCCAACGGACAGCACATGGAGGAAAAAAAAAAAAAATCTAGGAAAAGCTGAGGCCCACCCTGCGCAGATTTACTGCCTGTGTAAACTACGGCTGTTCTGTTTGCTGGCCTTTTCTGACAGCAGGGCCATTGTGGCAATCACAGTTTACATCCAAGATGTGTGAGTCAGACAAGAGAAGGGTATTTAGATTAGCATAGGAGGTGACTTCTGACGCACTTCAGATTACGATGCAAATCCATGTTGTCATACAAACACAGCACATAATCTCAAATCCTGTTCAAATCACATCAAGAAAGAATTATCTTAATCTGCGCTTCATTCATCATGTTGAATGCCTCATCCCTTTCATAAGACACCAAATGACCTTTACAAAAACAATTCAATGCTGCTTGGCTTATTTACAGTCCATTTATGAAAATGGGTTTGTTTGCACGGTCCGTACCTTTTGTTTTTGGCCTTCCTGAAAGTGCATTTTGTGGCATGACATAAATCAACCCTTCTGCTAATAAAACTAAGACATTCCAGATTGTTCTTTCTTGTGGTTTAATGAAGCATTCGTTTTATTTCAGCCAGAACTTCTCCCTTGTGTAGTCTGGGCAGCTGCTTTGAATCTAGCCTGCTTGCAGCCAATTATTACACTTGCACCTTTGTGATGTGCCTGTGGGTTTTCAACCAAACAAGGGGGGACACCAGGAAGAGATCAAAGCGTTGGCCCCCAAGGACGCTGGGGGTCCCCTCATAACTGAATTATTTTAAAGAGCACAGGGGGAACCCACGCCAAAGGTTGCTTTTGCCAAGCAATCCCTGCAAAAAAATGCAGGCTTTCTGTGTTGTTCATGTTTAGTTTTTTTCTTATTTGCTTTCTCCCTCAAAGTAAAGGGATAGTTGGGAAATGAATGAATCTGTCATCATTTACTCACCCTGTCGTTTCCAAACCTGTATGATTTTTTCATTATATGAACAAAACAACTAACATTTTTCATATCTTATTTTGTGTTGCACTCATTTTTTGGTGAACTATCTCTTTAATATCTGATTACATTTGTCATCACATGCCACATGATAACTGCAGCTTTAACATCCTATATCATTTGGACCAGTGTTATTTTAGTCATTTTTAGGTTTTATTCCTATTTTGTATTATCTTTTCTTTTTATATTTTCTGTTTTCATTTTAATTTTAGATTATTTTTTTAATACTCTTGTTGTACTTTTAATTTAATTTGCTTTTGTAAAAATATTTCAAATTGTTGTTTTATTTAGTTGATTTTAGTTTTAGTTGTATTTCAGTTAGTAATTTTTAGAACTTAGTTAGTTACCCCAGGCAAAATGTAGACATTTGTTTAGGTTGTTTTTTTATCTAATATTTATATTTTATTTTATTTCAGCTTTATTTCAATGAACTTTTTTTGTGTGTCTTTTTAATATTTTGTTTTAGCTTTAATTAGAATAACACTGATTCATACATGTGCTCTGCCACGCTTAGTTTGAACTCTGTTTAAGAGGCACTACTGGACAGTGTTGTATTGGCCTGTCTGATTGTAATAGGATCTGTCACCCTCGCCAGCCACACGCGCCCTCCTTCCATGCTCAGAATCAAGATTTTCTATTTTCTCTAGGCTTCACGATACTCTCTTCCATTCCCCAGCTGTCAAACTCAACCGTCAGTCTATTCAAGAGACAAAAAAAAAAAACCTAACAACAGTGTGGTCTGTTCTCTAGGCAAGAAATGGATTGTGTATCATGACAGATCAAAACACCAGTCCATTGAGGCTTATGTCAAAAACAATAAATCTGGTTCCCATCACGGTGCGACTGTAAAGGATTATGTCAGGGATGTGGTGAAGCGTCTTATGACTATAGTACCATAATAGGGCTAAAAGTAGCTTTTAGAGGAAAGGGTTAATACTCGGGTTATGCCAGAGTAAAGGATTAGACTAAGCATTTTTCAGCAATGGTTTATGCAAATAATGTGATATTTTGCTGGGTCTACACGCCATTATGGCAAGTCTCTAAAGTCACTGAATACTACTAACTGCAGGCAATGACAACTCTAATTCAGCTGTGCCATTATTGCAATCCTTTAAATATAAACAGTGATCGTGAAATTTGCTTCACTTAAAGTTGGCAGTAATTGTATAGTTAGCTGCGGTTATTATGTGGCTGTATGGTGGATTGGCTTCAGTGGTAGACTGGAGGGGGGACGTGTTCAGAGAAGAGAGGCTGAACTGGGTTTGGCAGGACACTAGGGAATGTACTGTATTTGTATCTGCTCTCATTCTCTGCAGTGCAGTGATATGAGAATACTGTACAGTGGCTTCTGGATTAATCTCTGTCTATTTTATGCCTGCAGTTTATATAGCAATATGAGCATTTTATTTTTCATATTTTCCCAATGACTAATGTATTTGAGCAATACCAAAAGATACTCAATAAACATATTGGCCATTGATTATATTAATGACTTTAACGGTCTGTATTGGATATATTGGCTAATATTGGATATTTAATTGTGCATGCTCATCTATTTTATTTTTATTAACTGTATCATAATGCTCAATGAAAGTTAATCTGTAAAATCACTAATAGTTTTAAAAGCTGTGTTAAATTATTAATCTTTAGAAGATCACAAGATGAATATCTGTCTAGCTTCAAATATAATGTTGTGAATGTGATGGTTTAATACCCTTTGAATGGGTTTTAAATGTTTTTTTAATTTTTTATTGTAATTATTGTACAAAATAGCATGCATCCTTATATATGGGGAAATTAAATACCTGCAGAAATTAAAAATAAGTAAATTAATAAATAGATAAATAAATAAATGTGATAAAAGATATCATGAAATATCATGACCTTTTACAATCCAAAGGCCAATAGATAATACCAAATCATACTTTACTTCTGCATATTCTTTTCACTCTGAAATACTTCACATTACGAAAATTAAATGTTGCAGATCCTGTTTCATGTTTTCAGCTATGCATTAATCCCTCAGGCATTCTTGTCCCATTTTCGTTTTCTGTCTCTCTCTCTCTTTCCTCCTCAATTTCTTAGCTCTTTTTCTTTTCTCATCCCTTCTGGCTCTTTGTAGTAGGATTTATATTAGCGATGCTCATCAGGGAGAGTTTTCAGAATAAACTGCTGTCGGGTCGGAGGGGAATTTTGGTAATAATAACACATTATCAGATTAATGAGCGAGACTGATGTTTAGTGGCCAGCTGCAATCATATCTAGCAGTCCTGGCCCGCTTGTTCCTCTCTGCCTCCACCCTCCTTTTGAAGGCAGGTGGGCCAGTTCTGATTTAAGGCTCAGAGGACGGGCGGATCGCCACGGTGCAGCTGGCTACAACTCTGAGCCGCGATGTCTCCTTAACTTCGTCAGCCAGAATACAAATCAGCCAAGAACACAGCTGAGGAACACAAGCGTTTGACAGAAGAGGACTGAATATTTAGGGGGAAAAAGAGGCGTTTGAGTACAGGATGTCTTAAACTATGGGCTTGTATTGAGTTGGAGGAAGCTGTGGTGTCTCATCCATCTGTGCTTGTATGTGTCTGTCCTCTTGTTCTCCAGGCGGTAGTGGATCAGGGTTTGGCCAGCTTCTGGTCGCTTCCCCTGTGATCTCCAAGGGAAAATGTGTTTTGGATTTTAATACTTTGGCTCCAGTGTGGTTTAGATATGCAATAAAACTCAAGCTGAGTTCTGGCCCTGGTACTTCACATTTTTCTTTTTTCTTTTTTTCACTCTTTCTTTACTCGTTTCTTTTCTATTTTCTTTTCATTTTTTTTTCTTTTCGGGATGCAGTCTCATTCTCTTCTCAGTTGCTTTTCTTTCATTTCAGGCTTTTTAACTGCATAACCCAAATATTATGGCCACAACCAGACATTGCAGCTGTTACACAGTTAAGTTCCATAGAAAATAGATTATTGGTCACCATTACAAACATGACAGTGCTGCCCATGCCACAGTGTCCCTCTGAACAAACACACTCTGGCCCAAATGGCAAAGTTTATCTTCAGGTCTGTTGTCTTTCACTCACACTCTACTATCCTACTTCATAATGTCTTTTCCCGAGGGGAAAGGCATGTGCTGGTACCTATTATTGATGCTGGGAATCTTTTCCTGCCCCACCAACGACTGCTATGAGGGAGTTTTCATGTTTTCAAAGTTTTTTGTACCAAGGACCCCCAAATATGATGATCCACGCTCTAAAAATATAAAGGCGGCTTTACAATTTAATGTATAAGAACCCATTTGTAATGTTTGTTTCTCAATTTTCTGTGCACCCTCTTGGCCAGTATTAGCTATAGTTATTAGGTCTGGGTATTGACACAAATTTCACAATTCGATTCGATTTAGATTCCAGTTTGATTCAATATCGATGATTTTGGTTATATATGAGGTACAATACATGACAACTTTTCTCAAGGAAAACAAATCTCTTAACTGCTGTAAACTATGGGAGTCAGTTGTAGTCAATTAGCCTAGTATAATATTGAAGGTAAAATGAACTGATTTGTATACAAACACTTAAATTACAATCAATGGTGTTTTTTTATAATAATAAAGTTAAGATAATATTAACTTTACAATTACATAGTCATATTTCTACTCCAATTAGTTTTTTTTTTTTTAAATATCACCATTTAAATGGTGGCTCTCACAAAAACTTGATTTAATCATACATGCATTAAATATTAAAGAACATTAAAAATTATTATGAATATGTAATATGGTGCATATATTTAGCAAAATGCTCCTCTCTAGAGTTAATTTGCTAGCTGACTAATGAGTTTATGGACACTGGATATGGTTTATGTGAGGTAAATGTGACGTTAATTTTATTTCGCGCTGTAACTGGTATTAAGGCAGAAGAGAAGATCAGTTCATCTTCTCTTGAGCTGAGCTGTGGCAGAGTTTTTTAAAGTTTTTGAATTTCATAATAAAATGGCCGTAATTTGAAATCTGAGACTTTGTTTCATATCAGTAGTAACAAAGAACAAAGATTATTGCGATTTATTGGACGGGAGGCATGCTACAATGTTCCGTTCATTCATCAACTGAATTGATTCTTGGGATTTAAGAATCGATGTCAATTTCGTAAAAATGAGAATCGATTAAAATCAAGAAATCAATATGTTTTTACGCAGCCCTACTAGTTATTAAACCTTTGTTTGATTGACTGGTTTCAGTGTTGTTATATGTTTCCTGGCTGATCTGTATATAGTGACACTGTCACAGGAGTGGTGTCCCTAGAAGGAAAGTGTATATGTTGGTGCTATGTCCTCACAACTACACAACGGTTTGATGTTATGTTGTTGTACGAGGTATAGTGTATCATTGAGGAGGAAAGCCTTGTATCCCTATACTCTCTGTACACAAATATGCAGGGCTCTACATTAATGCTCTTTAGGTGGAGGGAGGCGGCGTAAATGTTTTTACACTGGACTCACTTGAATGAAATGAAGGGTTTGAAAAGACATCCATAAATCCTCTGCCTTGTCTGGTTATGTTTTTGTGTCCTTAGTTCAACTCTAGTCAGTGTCGTCAGTCCGCTTCCTTCTTCAATACAAAATACCAGACATCTCTGCTAAAATGCTGTGCATTCCTCCTAGCTGCCACCTTGCCGTCGTGTTATCTGATAGAAAGGATCTCCCTTAGCGAGGCGTGAAATATTCTTGCTGATATGGAAAAATAGAAGGAGTGAGCGAGAGAGGGAGGGTGAAATGGTGGAGGGGAATGGCGCTCAAGGTGACCTTGCGTGTAGACACACAACAAGAGATGACGTTTGATGTTGTTGCTGCATCCAGGAAGCTCAACCAATTGAAAACGGCACCAATAGACATTGAGAGACACAAAATGCTACTCTAAAATTACAAATTTTATTCTTGTGGCAGTAAGGACAACACAAAAACTTTCAGTAAAGTAACGTGATTACGCGCAATGAATTGAATTACGCTCCGAGGTAAAATGGCTTCAGCTGAGAGTACAATAAACATAATCGAATACAATTTGATGCGGCTCAAATTCAGAGCACCTTGAACAGCAGCCAGCACCATAGAAATATAATCAGCTGATATTGGATCGGGGGAAGGGACGAATTCTTGGTTTTGCTGTGTGTGGTTTTTGTCTCTTCAACCTTGAATAGCTTCTCCAGATGTTGAGAATAGGTAAAATCATAACTTCTTCTCTTTGAGATGCTTTAGCCGTCGAAGAAATGTTTAATATAGACAATAAAAAATCTGACCAGAATCAGTCAGATTTGTTCCAAAAAAAGTGTATTGAGGTAGGAAAGACTTGGTTTTTCTAGACACCCCCAGGTTGAGACAAAGCGGCTGTGTGGTGTTCTGTCAGATAGCTTTGGCCTGGCTTTGAACCTTCACTTCTTCATCTGTTTCTGTTTCCTCCCTGTTGCCACTCATTAGCATTTCCCTTCAGGGCTGTTCCAGCTACTGGCCGACTGTCAGTCAAGTCACTCACCTTTTACTGTGACCTTCTGTATATTTGCATGGATTCCTCTGTAGCAATGGCAATTTCATTGGAAATAAGGGATTCTATGGATGGGAAAGGCTCTGTTTTACCCACACAATATAGAACATACCTCTGATATTTTGCATTATTAACTGAGTCCTTTATAGCAGCATCTTTGCCCTCAGAAGTGATTTTATGGAGCTTGGAGCTGTAGTTAACTCATATTGCCATCACAAGTTTAAATCTGGTGTCATTTCCTTATCCTGTGCCACCCTAGATTATAAAAAGAAGTCTGGATGACTAATTTTATAGGTACAGGGCTAAAATATCGGGATGTGGTGACATAGTGTGATGTCTGTATTGTTCCCAAGCACAATGCCTGAATGGGAGACCTATTTTACATTTGTCTCTCCATTCTACCCTGCTCACACACTAGCATCACAAATCTTCGGGTTTTATGTGTGCTTTGGCTCCAGATTGGAGCAATTACCAGGACGTGGCCCCCCATCTCACACACACACACTGCTACACACACTCCACCACTTACCGTGTGCCAATGTGGCCACCCAGAGCTATTTAAACTTCCTAATTATAAGGCAGATTACTGACCCAAGAGAGCTCTAATTATTGTTGCTAATTTTGGGTCATCAGACACCATTTTGACGTGATTGTGGTAGCTGTGTTATACGTTAGAATGATGCATGGTGCATTGTGGCTCCACAGAAAAACTAGTGCCTTGCTGTCTACTGCCTACATAGGCAGCTGCCTTTTAAGGCTTATTACTAACTGAAATGGAACCTGTTATAAGTTATTTGGGCAATACCGCATGTGAAACACACAATATTCCTATAACGTTTGCCGTTAGCAAGTTGCCAACCTAGCAACATGATGTTGGGTTTTTAAATAGTTTGTTCCTAATTAGATTGAATTGCTTTTATTGATGCTTTTTGGTAATGAATGAAAGACACCCATTCATAATCTTGGATTATTAGTTTGCCAGAGCATTCTGGGATTGTCCTCTCTCTCTCTCTCTCTCTCTCTCTCTCTCTCTCTCTCTCTCTCTCTCTCTCTCTCTCTCTCTCTCTCTCTCTCTCTCTCTCTCTCTCTCTCTCTCTCTCTCTCTCTCTCTTTGGCCTAAAAAAAAAAAATCATTGTGTTTATGATAAATTGGCGCATTGTTGAACATTTGTAGATATTGATTAGCTGGAGTGCTAACATTACTGGATTACTTCTTTTTTTTCCTGAGATCCAAGTTATAAATTAGTCTGTGTTGTAGTTTGGTAAGGATTTTAGCCATGGACATCAGAGCTCTCACACACGCACACGTGTAACTTGAATCAAACGCTGGATTATAATCACAAAGACGACACATCTTCAGTTGGGACTAGGTACCTTCAGACATGCTACGCTTTCCATGAGCTCAGCAAGTTTTAAATAGCTCTTTCAGTCTTTTCAAAAGGATAATACATTTAAGATGGCTTATGAAAATAACTTGCAGAACTTTTCAAGATATTTGAAGTCCTGGCTTATGCACTTTATTTGTACTTAGTGCTGCAGTTATATTACAAGCTCAGATGTCTTAATACTGTCATTTGTGCTTGAACATTTAACCACCATTATCATTTCAGGTTATTTTATATTTTCAGGGTAAAAGTTTCTTTACAGAGTTGGTGCTAATATCGAAACGCAGTCCTAGCTTTTTGTGTAGTTTATTAAATTGATATTGACATGGAAGTTTTTATATCCATAGCCAGACGCCTGAGCTGAGCGATAGTCCATTAACTGCATTTTTTGATGCATGCAGATTTCTTTTTTTGTCTTTGGTTTATGTATAAGCGGCAAATGACTCCGTTTTGTACTTGAGATTACAAAAGTAAAGAGGATATGACAAATGTGACAGCTAATGTAATGACAGCAGTTTAGTGTATGTGTAAAAATACCATTTGTATTTTTTTAATACAGAAATTATGCATTAAACTGATCAAAAGTGACATTAAAGACATTTATAATGTTACAAAAGCTTTCTATTTCAAATAAATATTGCTCTTTTCAGCCTTCTATTCATCAAACATTCCTGAAAAAACATGGAAAGAATTTCTATACAAACATTAAGCAGCACAACTGATTTCACCATTAATAATAATGACAATAATAATAAATATTTCTTCTTATTAAATCAGCATATTCAAATGATTTCTGAAGGATCATGTGACACTGAAGACTGGAGTAGTGATGCTGAAAATTCAGCTTTGCCATCACAGGAATAAATAAAAATGTAAATTATAATAATATTTGACAATATTTTTACTTTATTTTTTATATATATATGCAGCCTTGGTGAGCATAAGATAAAAATCTCACTGACCCCAAGCGTTTGAACAGTAATGTATGTGTAGGGGGCAACAAAAATGTCTAAAACGTCATTGCTATGAGCTATAAAGAGGGAGAGACAAAGATGTAGACAGGGATGGCGAGGATTGGAGACACAGACACCCGCTCTGCAGGGGTCAGACTGCTGGAGCCTTTCCTGTCTCTCTCTCTCTCTCTGCCTCTCTTGGAGCTAAGAAAAGTAATAAGCTTCAGGAGTGGCACGGTGCCCTAAGGAATGCGAGAGCTACATACAGCCTGTCAGAACACTCAGGATTTATGATGGTTATTAAAGAATTCAATTATAAACCTATTGGTGGTGTGAGTGTTTGTGTTGCACCTATAGTGTAGTGTATGTTTGTTGGTGTGCTTTATGGCACATGAGAGGGTGTGTAGTACATTTGAATGAAAGTTTATGTGTGTTAGTGTGTTGATGCCATGTGACAGCTCTCTACTCACCTTGATAAACTGTTCTATTAGAGGTGACCAATCACAGCAGCCGTACAGCTGATACTGTGTGTCACACAGTCCTCTGAGGACTCTAGTCTACCCCAAATTGTCGTTCTGGGAAATTTAAAGGTAAAGTGTGTCATTTTGGTGCCACTACAGTAACATCATCTAACGGAATTGTGAAGACATTAATTCATCTCATATTGGTCCGTGAGATGGATAGTCCCATCCCAAATTGATCAATTGTGTCAGGTTGTTTAAGGGTCAATGACACACATGTAGTTTTTACATTTATTTATTAATTTATTATTTTTTTGTTTCTATATAACGTTTTTATATAAGTTTAAAAGAATATATATATATATATATATATATATATATATATATATATATATATATATATATATATATATATATATATATATATATATATATATATATATATATATATATATATAATATATTCTGCCACTCTGAGCCTCTCAGAGTGGCAGTGTCTCTCAGAAGTCAAGATGGGCAGAGGATCACCAATTCCCCCAATGCTGCGGCCAAAAATAGTGGAGCAATATCAGAAAGGAGTTTCTCAGAGAAAAATTGCGAAGAGTTTGAAGTTATCATCATCTACAATGCATAATATCATCCAAAGATTCAGAGAATCTGGAACAATCTCTGTGCGTAAGGGTCAAGGCTGGAAAACCATACTGGATGCCCGTGATCTTCGGGCCCTTAGACGGCACTGCATCACATACAGGAATGCTACTGTAATGGAAATCACAACATGGGCTCAGGAATACTTCCAGAAAACATTGTCGGTGAACACAATCCACCGTGCCATTCGCCGTTGCCGGCTAAAACTCTATAGGTCAAAAAAGAAGCCATATCTAAACATGATCCAGAAGCGCAGGCGTTTTCTCTGGGCCAAGGCTCATTTAAAATGGACTGTGGCAAAGTGGAAAACTGTTCTGTGGTCAGACGAATCAAAATTTGAAGTTCTTTTTGGAAAACTGGGACGCTGTGTCATCCGGACTAAAGAGGACAAGGACAACCCAAGTTGTTCTCAGCGCTCAGTTCAGAAGCCTGCATCTCTGATGGTATGGGGTTGCATGAGTGCGTGTGGAATGGACAGTGGAAATGGCCAGCCTGCAGTCCAGATCTTTCACCCATAGAAAACATTTGGCGCATCATAAAGAGGAAGATGCGACAAAGAAGACCTGAGACGGTTGAGTAACTAGAAGCCTGTATTAGACAAGAATGGGACAACATTCCTATTCCTAAACTTGAGCAACTTGTCTCCTCAGTCCCCAGACGTTTGCAGACTGTTATAAAAAGAAGAGGGGATGCCACACAGTGGGAAACATGGCCTTGTCCCAAATTTTTTGAGATGTGTTGATGCCATGAAATCAACGTATTTTTCCCTTAAAATGATACATTTTCTCAGTTTAAACATTTGATATGTCATCTATGTTGTATTCTGAATAAAATATTGAAATTTGAAACTTCCACATCACTGCATTCTGTTTTTATTCACAATTTGTACAGTGTCCCAACTTTTTTGGAATCGGGGTTTGTGTGTGTGTGTGTGTGTGTGTGTGTGTGTGTGTGTGTGTGTGTGTGTGTGTGTATATATATGTATTATATATATTGTATATATTGTATATGTATATTATAATTTGTTTTTAATTTTTATGATATTCTTTCATATTTTGCTGTGCATGTTTTTCATGGTTTTTTTATGATATTAGGACAGTTGTATGACATTTTTACTTTACACTCTCCCAAAAATATAAAAATATTAAAGACATGCTCATCATAGAAGAGGCATATTCAGTTCATTGGGTGAATTGCATTTTGAATGTAATTTTGAATTCTTTAATAAATAGGACAAACAATGAGCACCACGTCATTGACCCGTTTAGATTTTTGGGGGAAATCAACCTGCTAATTTACTTAAAGGTTGTGAATTGCAATCACCCACCGCTCACCCCTCCCTTTCAAAGTACATAGAGGTTTATACACCACTGAAAACATAGTTATGTATATTATTGCATTTATATTGCATTTCTGTCAATAGGTCCTCATAAGTACTACACACTGCACCTTTAAGACCAATTCACACCGCACAGACAAACCCCAACAAACATCAACAAACAAGTTGGCCAATGGATTTAGAATTTTATGAAAATATAAATTTCTTGTTCACACTGCCCCAACAAACACAGACCAATGTTCAGTCAGGTGAAAACAAACCCTGACCAAGGCTGATAGACGCCAACTGGGGTAACACATTGATCCAACAAAACCCAATAAACGTGTTTGTTGGTGTTGGTCTGTGTGGTGTGAATTGGCCTTTACAGTATTCTCTGCCTGTTGAACTGGGATAGGATGAGTTTTACAAAAAATTACACACTTCAGCTTTAACACCCATAAAACGCACATACACATTTACCTTTGTCCTGTTGTCTCTAGGTCAGCTGACACACTCTCATTAGAAGGTGTTGAGACGCTGATGAGGAGACCAGGTTTAGCTAAGAACATGTTGATGGATCGTGTTGTTTCAAGAGGCGTGAAAAAGCTAGTGATTTGGGCAGAGCGGAATGGAAGAGAGTGAAAAAAAAAATAGGTCAGCAGTGAGATATTGAGGCATGAACTAAGAGTTTCTGTCATTTGAATCAATAAAACAGATGGTGACTTGCTGTCCAAAACTGCTTGTTTTGATAAACTCTGTGATCCCTGACACTCTGACCACCGTCCCCTTCATGGCTAGTTAAGGGGCAGGGCAGAATAAGGTCGTGGGTTATCTTGTTTTAATGGGCAGCCATGTGTCTGGTTTCCTGACGCCCCCATAGACTACCAGAGTCCGGGGGATGAAAATGGGAGGCATTGCTAGGAATGTAAAGACATGGAAGACTGAACTTGTTTTGGGAGAGGAGGAGAAAGGGAGTGTGAACACGTGCTGGGTTCCCACACTCTCTTCCTCCTCTTTTCTAATGCTCATTTTTCTTGGGGTCAGCGATTAAGGATTGTGAAGTCCCCTCCACACACGCTTACAATGAATTCTGGCATGACTGGGTACCATGTGCTTTAGAAACCCACTAATGGCCACACCGCTCTGTCACATCTGATTGGTCAACCAAACAGAGCATGAGGTCACATGGACAATCTGAATCCCTCTAGAGCTTTTGTTTGCCTACATTAGAGTGTGACATCCTCAGCATTTTTAATGAGTTCCTGCTCTGACTTTTATTTGTTTTATAAGTATTTGATAGCGTATATTTAGAAAAGCCTCTCTGAGAGACATTTTTTTAGGTTTGCATGCTCTGGTACATCCAGTATGTCTGTAATGTACAAAAACAAGAAAATAAAACAACTGAAATCATTTGATGTGGCTAAATCTGTGTCCATTTTTAGTCATTTTACCCCCCTCAGTATTTTTTTGTGTATTTAGCTTTTTTCTGTCACATACTGCCCTTTAGAGCTTCTTTAATGCTGTGAGTTGTTTTATTTCATGGAAATGGATGTTATAGGTCTAATAGCGTTGACATGTTGAGCAATGGAGCACAATACCTTTGACTATTGAAAGCACTGTATGCTTCAATCAAATGCAGTTTGCAATAGATACTTTCTGAGAGCAGCACTAAAGGTGTATCGATTTGTTTTGGAATATTATGATGCTGATTGATAATGCAGTAGAGTGAGCCAATGCCCTGCTGTCTCATTAGGGGCTGCTGAGCGACCCATTAGTCGTCTTTGTTGTGTCTTAGACGATGCATACGGTATGGCTTTAGGCTCATGTATCAGGGTAGGTTTTTTGGTGTCTGATATAGCGGCTGTTCATTAATTATTGATGGGTGTAGGTTAAGGTTGTCTGTCTGTCATACACACACATACACACACATTAAGCTCACAAGTTGTACATAAGCAAACTGCCACTGCTCAAGGGCCTCCTTATTCAGACATACTCAGAAACCCATGAAAAAGTAATGCGCAGTCTGAAATTCCCAAACCGAAAAGCATTATCGATACTTTGCAAGTTACAATAGGCCCTTGTGTATTAGCTTATTCAGATTTTTTGGGGCTAATGCTTAACCCTCTCCTGCTGTGCACCATTTACTGAACACACAGACAATACTCTTTGATTTATTACCAAAAAAGCGATTAGAAGTACTGTTGTATTTTGCCATTTTTATTCAAGACACAGCCAGATAAGAGGAAATGATGTGCACATACAATGCATTGGTGTGGCTCTTATTGAGTAAATGGGCTGTACAGATCACTTCAGTCTCACACAACCCGCTTGAAAAACATCTTCACATTACATCACCACCCACTTTGATATGTGACAGTTTGCCGCCTCTGCCCTGAGGTTGTTCTGTGAGCCCTTGGTGATATCACAGATTATTTTTATTTTCAGTAACACACATCAGGATTCTATTCTCCACACATTCTCCTCCACAAAGTGGCCAATTACACCCACAAAACCCTCCCTACTGAAAGATTACTGGAGCGAACAAGGTTCTCGATGGAATGTTTGTGGTCATACTTTAAATGTTGATCTATACCTGCATATGGAGTGTGTCAAAATAATATCTTTGAAGATTCCAGGTGGATGCTGCTGAATTTTTTGTAAGCCACTGGAGGTGAATCATTCACTGCATGGAAGGAGCCAACATAGTGTTGCCATGACACCACACCAACCTTGTCATCTGATTGGTTGGTTAAGCACCTGGATGCTCCCATTCTGTTTGCCTTGTTTTGATGTTCTATAGTGGTTGAGCCAAGATACAGTAGATACAGGCATTTTGTGACATCAAATGCACCCATTGATTTTCAAACTATTTAAGTATATGAATATTCTTTAAAAATTAAACAAATAGTTGCATTAGATGAACAGGTGTTTAGTGCCCTAACGTGCATTTTAACACATCTGCAATTGTGTTTTTTACAATACAGTTTCACCAATAACAGTCCTCTTTTAAAATGCACCTGTGCTGGTTGGTCTTTTGACATTGATTGAGAGGCCATTCTACCTACACTATTAGAACATTTGCTCTCTCACCAGCACACATAAGATAAACTCTGTAGATTCTAGATAAACACTTCTCTTGAATGCTGGTAATTTTTGCCTGTGATTACTGTATCTCACTTGATTATGTAATATGTTAAGTAACATTTAGCTGATTCTTTTTGGCGTCTCTTTGTATTATATCCTTTTGTGTTGCATTAGAACCCTGGCTGTTTTCCTGTTTAGATGACTGCTCCTGTTGAGAGGTTTGCTGTGTGGGCGGCTGACCTGTGGTACTTCCTCTTAACCAGTTAGTACTGGTCGCAGTGGGGTTGGCTTTCCATCAAGTTCTCTATCTGTGTGGATACAAGGACGAATTTACAGTCTAAACATAATAGAAGCAGTCTAACGAGCTTGATCTACGAGTGGACCGAGCAGATCCAGATGATTTTTTTAAATATTTTTGTGCTAATTTTAGAGTTCAGTGTTGTTATCATTAACTAAAATGATTAAAACATTTTTTTGTTAATTGAAATAAATCTAAAATAAAATAAAAGACTGTATTTAATAAGAGTTCAATACATAGAACTAACATACCATGAGCCTCAAACACCATTGTTTCCTCCTTCATATGTAAATCTTGTCTAGAAAAAGACCACTGAAAAACAGGCGATTTCCAACATAACACCGGCTGTGACGTAACCGTCAGAATCTTTGCATATAGCCAGCCCATGTTCAAGGCCGGCAGTTTTACCGTGGACCTGCACCGAATCAACAGAAGTTCTGCAGATATTATGAAGATGAGGACAATATAGTGAAAACGGCAGATCATGGATATAAATGTTATTTTCCAGGCTGTGCAGGGGAAGTGAGCACTTTTCATAGCCTCGAAGCGGAGCATTCAAGTGTTCGTGCTTTAAATCCCCCAATCAGAGATTTTCTGTTAAAAGAACACGTATTATATCCAGAGCTTTACTTAAACGTGCAATCTGGCAACCATGTGCACGCTCTCTCTCTCTCGCGCGTACGGATGATCGGAAAACACCAGTAAACAAATAAGCTGCATTTCCGCAATCTCCATTTGAGATCTTCTGCTCAGTGTCATTCAGTCGGTCTGTGTTCTGCCGCTTGTGCTGTTTGCGATTGTGTTTGCTGAATAACTGCACTTGTGTGAGCTGCTGAAATGAGCCAATCAGAGCAAAGCTCAGCATTATTATTCATGACCCTTCCAAATAAGGCAAAAACAGACCATTTCATTCTATGGACAAATCCTAGGGTTGTAAATGGACCTGTAAAACCGTATCTGGACAGTTTTTGACCTTAAATAAGACACATACCCTCTGTGTCGATATCAGAGAACAATTTAAAATATTGTTTCAACTCATTCTAGAGCACCTTTAAAACAAAATGGCAAAAGCACAATAAAATCACTAAAATATAAAACAAATTGAATGAAAACTGAAAATATCAAAATAAAAGCTAATTCAAGATATTAATAAATATAATATATACAGTAAATCGAGATGTAATAAATTATAACATTATACAAATAATGCTAAAATAACATCGGGGAAATCTACAGAATTAATTTTAACTTTGCCAAAAAAAAAATATGAATGACGGGCAATCAAATTCTGTGAATCTTTGGCAGGCGCATCGAATGCTCTTGACAATCTAGTCTGTGTTCAGAGGAAGACAGACAGATAAAGAGAAAAGGAAATCAGTGCATCAATCCAGCCTTAAGTTGTCTTCAGTCCTTTTATGGACCTTTTATGTAGTCCTTTTATCAGTCAGAGAAAGAAAACTCCACATCAAACTGAAATGATATTGGTTGTGTGAAGTATTGACAGCATGATGGCTGTTCTAGTGACACATCCATCCTCACTGTCTACACTATGTGTATATGTGCCTGAAAACCATCTGTCTGTGGCAGCATTAATCAGTGGTTTATAGTGGTTTTAGATGCCTTTGTGTATTAGCTTTTCCTTCCCCCTTTGGGTCATTTTGCTCTCTCTACTGGGATCTTTTTGGAAGGGTGAACAATGCTTTTGGGGATAATTCTCTAGAAATGTTACCTTTTTTATAGCATTTTAGTTAGCTATGATGTATATCTGATTTTTGTATATTTGAATGTGGTCCAGCTAAAATGTTCTGTGTTATTGTTTGTCTGTGTTGATCGTGGCTTGAGGGTTGTTTTTGAAGTCTCAAGGGAATCGGCCACATTCAATTTGTGCTATTGAATGGCAGTTTCTGTGAATCCACCCCAAATGTATTGATTTTTCTCAGTGTCTTATGTTACAATGATGACCGAATGCAGCGTTCTTTTGTTCTTTTAGGTTGACACATGCTGCATTTTGCCCCTCCTGCTTGTTATTTCTCTCTCTCTGTCTTGTTCTTCAGCACCTTTGGTCTGTGTTTTGGATTTAAGTACTGGGTTGTTTTCTCCGGTCTGGCAGTATCATATCCACCTCACTGCCATCATTAGCTATGTGTTTGTACATTTGCGTAAACCCTTTATCCATCACTTTGACCTTGATGCGTGTTACAAATGATTTTGTTTGTGTGTACTCACTCCCAGTGCCCTTGATATGCTGTATTGTGTATGTGGCAGCCATGTGCACATCTGGTAGGTGTAGTAGATGGTGGTGCAGCACTGCAGAGGTTTTGTAGTACCACCTCCCGTTATCCCTTTCTCTTTTCCGCCCCTCCCCCAATCCGCCATCAACTCCATCTCAGTCCTAGACCCCCTAGCACACACACGGAGGTCTTTTCCACTTTGTTTTAGGACACGTGCTCCACAGGGAAATCTCCTTTGTTTGACAGAGGCCTGCCTCTGCTGACGGAGGCATTCTCCTCGTTTTGATGGAAAGACATTAAATCTCAAAGAAAGCTTTCACTAGCAGGTGGGGGGGCATGGAAGAGTTGGCAGAATAGATTTTTTTGTAATTACAAATTAGTAGTTTCATTAAATAAATCTGGATTTCTTTTTTTTTTTTTTTTTTTTTTTGTAGGAATAGAATTTACAATATTGTAAGAACAGTAATTTTTACAATACTCAAGAACATTTATTTGATCAAAATAAAGTAAAAACCATAATATTTTATATAATTATTACAATTTAATATAATTTTCTATTGTAATATATTGTTTAATGTAATTTATTTTAAAATGTAATTTATTCCTGTGATGGTAAAGCCTAATTTTCAGCATCATTACTCTTTAGTGTCAAGTGAGCCTCCCAAAGTCATTTTAATATGCTGATATGGTGCTTAAGAAACTTTTCTAATTATTATAAATATTGAAAACCATTGTGCTTTAATATTTTTTGTGGAAACCATGACTTTCAGGATTCTTTGATTTAATAGAAAGTTTAAAAGAACAGCATTTATTTGAAATATAAATATTTTGTAACATTAAAGGTGCAGTATGTAGGATTGACAGCTAGTGGTCGAAATAGGTACTGCAGTCCAAATTCAAAATATTGGAGATTGTTGTTTCCCCTGCCCCCTCCTTGTCAGACTCGATGCACACGCGGGTTGCCAGCTTGAGGATGTGCAACAGGAGCGAGCCCAATTGACAATGAAAGTCACACTGTAAGTTGATGAGTTGATTTATCCGTGTTTTAATATCCTCTCATTCATAGATATATTTAGATGGATGCAGAGGCTTTTTGGGTCGGGTAGAATCTGCGATCTCTGACCCAGTTTATTTGCTGGCTTCGATTGGCAGCAACACGCTGTGTTTTCCGCCAGCTGGAAACCTGTGGTGGCGAAATACTATTGGGTAAACTGAAGGGCTGCAACAACTAATCGATAAAATCAATAATAATCGATAATGAAAATCATTGATACCGACTCTCATTACCGATTAGTCGGGTCTGCGCTCTATACGAAAAGCTTCCACCAGTCGCGCCAAAATACATTACTGAATAATGCATTTTTATGGACAAAATTTGCATCTAGGAATAGTGGAGTGGAAACAGTAAGGTACATGATCCAAGTGCCAAAACATGAAATTGTTTATTTTAAGCTTCAAGCGAATGCATTAGCGTTTAACACACCCTGTCATGCGCTTTGACATATGTGTGTGTGCGTCTGCGTCCTCAGCGCAAAACGTTCATTTTACAGGTTATATCCACTGATATATAGAGAACAGTAGTTCTTAATCCTTATCTGTAAATGCTACTAATTCACGCGAGTATTTCCATTTTGCATGAAAGCGCGTCCTTACAGTCTGTGTAACTTCACTGAACGAGCGCCGGTGCGACAAGCTCACGCATGCGCGTCAAACAGACAGAACGCAGTAGAGCTGAATTTAGCTGAAATATAAATTAATTTAAAAGTCAACATGTAATTCAAGTATTTTATGAGAGTAGTGACTGTAAAGGAATAACGGTGTGTAATTGAATATAAATGCAAGTCGTTTCTACAGGATAAAGAAATGACAGTAACAGGTTATGTGTCCATAGATTGTGTGTGTGTGTGTGTGTGTGTGTGTGTGTGTGTGTGTGTGTGTGTGTGTGTGTGTGTGTGTGTGTGTGTGTGTGTGTGTGTGTGTGTGTGTGTGTGTGTGTGTGAACATTCCTCTCATGTGGCAAGTTTTTTTTTTTTTTTCTCTCTTTAATATAATTTTAATGTAGGGATTTGCTTAGTAACATTTTTGCACATAATGTAGGCCTATAGCACAAACATACCCTTACGAAAATTATGCTGTATTGATAACCACTTGTATAACCACACAAATACCATATTAGTTAAACTATGGATTTGAAGATAAACTATGGTTAATTTGTGGTTACCATTGAATAACTAAAATAATCCTGTTATTTATTTATTATTATTGTTTGTTTTTGTTCATTGTAAAACCATGGTTAATTTTTGTAAGGGTAGATATATTCACTATGCCTATCCAACATGGAACGCACAAAGTAAAATAACTCACTGTAGCATTGTTTCAGAGAAACAAATAGGTGAATTAGCATGTTTCCTAAATATCTCCAAGCATATTATGGTATTTTTATGCTTTAATAAAGTGAAAAACTTACATACAGCACCTTTAAATGTCTTTACTGTCACTTTTGATCAATCTAATGCACTTGTTAAATAAAAGTATTAATTTCTAAGGAAAAATCTTATTGACCCCAAACTTTTGAAAGATAGTTTATGTAAATGAATTATATGAATAAAAAGTGAATTGTCATAACACAATTTGGAATGTTCAAGAATATTCATAGGAATGAGAGGTGTCTAGTAACTTGGTGCTGTCCTTGAAAATTCTCCAGATATTTGTGCACTGAGGGTGCCTGATGTTTCAGAGTCTGGGTCAGAGTCTGTCGTCTCCACTGGTAGAGTCTCATGGTGGAGGCCATCTCTGAAGTGTGGTCAAGGCATCTGTTTCAAGGTTTTTTCCTCTTCTATGTTTCTGTTGTGGAAAGGGATGTTCGTTTATACACATTCATACACATAAAAACATGCACAGATACAATATCTCTTAGAATAACTAATTCAGCAAGTGTTGTGCAGCATGGAGAAAGAGTGAAAATTACACATAAGCAAGCTGTTTAAGGAAGATAAAAAATAAAATCATTATTGTTTCACACAAACCTATTTTATGGCTTCAGAATGCTTTTTGTCATTTTTGAAGTTTGACAGCTCCTGGTCAGCATTCACTTTCATTGTTTGAAAAAGAGCAGGTGAAGAAAGCAAGTCATACATGTTTGCAATTAAATGGTGGTGGGTAGATGACAGAATTTTCTTTTTTTGGATGAACTATCCCTGTAAAGTTAGAGATTGTGTGCCTGTGTGTGGGAGAGAGTGTTATAACATAGAAAGAGAGCGATGGCGAAAGGTTAATTGAGACTAGATCTTTGTTTTATTGCTAGGTTTATATGAAATATGCAATTTTAAGGTGGCAGTTTTTAGTCTAGGAGTCTGAATCTCTCAATCAAAGAGCTGCATTAATCCTACGATCCTCACGCTTGACTCACAGGCCAGCCAAGAGTTTTCATTTTAAACATACTCCTTTTAAACCAAATTGAATATATTAACTCATCCCAAAAGAGCAGAGGAAGGAAAGATCTTGTCTCCAGAGCAGCTGGAGGATGTCATGATATGTGTTACAGTGGGACGTATCTTCAGATCTCCCTGTGCTCTGTTGTTTTGACAAAGTGAACAATCATATTGATGTGACATGAGTGATGGAGGATGAATGAACCAGATGTAGCTAAAAAAACCCTCAAGAGTCAACAAGCTTATTCAGAAAAAGAGATGGAAAATAGACAACTCTATTAAGATGCACATGGTTCGTAGGTAAATGTGTAGGCCTTTACTGTCACCTACTGTAAAAGTAAATGTTTTACCCTTATCAATTTAAAACCAAGAGCCCATAATTACACCACCGTTTGAAAGTTTAGGGGTGGTACCATTTTTTTAAAATGTTTTGAAAGATGTCTCTAATGCTCACAAAGGCTGCATTTATTTGATCAAAAATACAGTGAAAACAGTAATATTTTTAAATATTATTACAATTTAAAATAACCTAATATATCTTCTATTTGGATATATTTTATGTTGTAAAGTCTGTTCAAAAGAATAGCATTTATTTGACAACAAAATATTTTGTGAAATTATAACTCTCTTAACTGTCACTTTTGATCAATTTAATGCATCCTTGCTGAATAAAAGTATTAATTTCTTTCTTTCTAGAAAAAAATCTTACTGACCCCAAACTTTTGAACGATACTAGTGTATTTTTTTAACTGTTTTTATTGAACTTTTCTTATAAACAGATCATTATGTAACATTTACATAGACTATTAATCATGCAGTAAATACATGAATAAATAAACATTAAAAAAATCATAAAGTTAAATACACAAGTCCCTGACAGCACTTCAAATAATACAACTCATACCAATACATTTTTGGCAAACATTAACATATATTAAATCTATTTCCTTCAAGCAAATACACTATATTGCCAAAAGTATTGGGACACCCCTCCAAATCATTGAATTCAAATGTTCTAACCACTTCCAGGGCCACAGGTGTATACAATCAAGCACTTAGGCAATCAGACTGCTTCTACAAACATTTGTGAAAGAATGGGTTGCTCTCAGGAGCTCAGTGAATTCAAGCGTAGTACCCTGATATGTTGCCACCTGTGCAATAAGTCTATTTGTGAAATTTCCTCACTACTAAATATTCCACGGTCAAATGTTAGTGGTATTATAACAAAGTGGAAGAAATTGGGAACAACAGCAACTCAGCCATGAAGTGGTAGGCCGCGTAAAATCACAGAGCGGGGTCAGCTCATGCTGAGGCGCACAGTGCACAGAAGTCTCCAACTTTCTGCAGAGTCAATAGCTACAGACCCCCAAACTTTGTGTGGCCTTCAGATTAGCTCAAGAACGGTGTGTAGAGAGCTTCATGGAATGGGTTTCCATGGCCGATCAGCTGCATCCAAGCCTTACATCACCAAGTGCAATGCAAAGCGTGGGATGCAGTGGTGTAAAGCACGCTGCCACTGGACTCTAGATCAGTGGAGATGTGTTCTCTGGAGTGACGAATCACACTTCTCTGTCTGGCAATCTGATGGACTAGTCTGGGTTTGGCAGTTGCTAGGAGAATGGTACTTGCCTGACTACATTGTTCCAAGTGTAAAGTGTAAAGCTTCAGCATACCAAGACATTTTGGACAATTTCATGCTCCCAACTTTGTGGGAACAGTTTAGGGATGACCCCTTCCTGTTCCAACATAACTGTGCACCAGTGCACAAAGCAAGGTCCATAAAAACACGGATGAGCGAGTTTGGTGTGGAGTCCTGACCTCTCCCTGAACACCTTTGGGATGAATTAGAGCAGAGACTGTGAGCCAGGCCTTCTCGTCCAACATCAGTGCCTGACCTCACAAATGCGCTTCTAGAAGAATTGTCAGAAATTCCTAAACCTTGTGGAAAGCCTTCCTAGAAGAGTTGAAGCTGTTATAGCTGCAAAGGGTGGGCCAACTTCATATTAAACCCTATGGATTAAGAATGGGATGTCATTAAAGTTCATGTGCATGTAAAGGCAGGTGTCCCAAAACTTTTGGCAATATAATGTATGTTTCAATTAGTGCCTGGTGTAGGTGATTTCTAATGAATGTTCAGTCTGAAGGGCTGGTCAGATGGCTATATAGAAAAAAGGATGGTGTTATTTGCAGTTTAGAGCAAATAAACTTATCGAATTTACAAATCCGACCTCCTTCATCACCCGACTCGCAGGTAGCAACCAATCAAAACGGGATGAAACAACCTTTCACTTTGCATTGTCATTACCTTGGCTATGTTTCTACATTAGCTTACGAATCTTTCAGCGCAAATTCTGAAAAGAGCTAATGCCAGAATGGCAGGGGTGTAATATTGAGCATCTGTTTAACAGCAGATTAAGCAAGATTTGCTCCTTTGTCAGTGGCTTCTGTTTGCTAATGATAAGAGAGAATTCTGTGGATGCTGTTCTGTATACCACACTGCCAATTTTGCTCCTGCTGGGCTCAGTATGTACATATGTGCATGTGGACAAAAAGAAAAGTAAGTGGCCAGTATTGAGATGGGTCTATTTTCATAGATTTCAAACTTCCTGTTTGCTCAGTGATAACAGCTGTTTTCAAATGTCACTGATACGTTATCGAAAATGTGTGATGTGTTCTGCTTCAGTTCGAACTTGGGCCTATTGTTTTTCCTAACAAGGTGATAGTTGGTTTTTAACTAGATAGACCACTCATGATCTCACAGGATAGATTCTTGACTCTGCTACTCATCTACTACAGAAAGAGTACAGAGATAGGACATGGAAAGAGACACACCGAGAGCACTGAGGTAGAAAGGAGAGCGTTTATGTTCAGGGCTGACTCAGCTTTTTCAGTCATCTCTTTGGTGACCTGCACCGAGAGCCATATGCCGTTTGAAACCCGAGATACATGAGCACACAACAGGCCTCCTTTAACCTTTCTCCCTACCAGTGACCCCACACACCCCTGTACAATCTTTTTTAGTATCTATTTTTGACTGAGACACACTTGTTTTGTGACACAAGTGCTGGATGAAAGAACCTGTGAAGGCTTAGAATAGATTTAACACCATGAACAGGAGCTGATCTCAGATTTATTATGTTTTAATCAGCCTGTTTTATTCATTTGTAACATGCTCTTCTGCATTCTATATCTGCATTTTATGAGGAAGGAACATCTCCTGAAAGCTACAGGATGACTGTAAAACACCAGGTAATGCATAGATAAATTAATGACCTCCCGCTTCAGATCCAGGATATCACATAGTACTGATGGTGCATTAGGGGGAAGCGGTCATGTGTTTAAGAGCATCCTAAAGATTTAGAGCTCCAGTGCAATCTCAGCCTGCCTCTACAACCTGGATTGCAAAGCCTGCGGGGAAATTTATGGTCCTGCTTGGCACATTGTGTTTTTAAATGTACGATTTCTTGGTTGAGCAAACAGGACAACTGAAGATAAAGAACACTGTTACTTAAAGCTGCAGTCTGTAACTTTTTTTTTTTTTTTGGTTAATAATGATCTAAAATAAATTTTTGAGCAAGTACTTAACCAGCCAGCGTTCAAAACTATCTCCTTACCTTAGCCTGATTCACAACGGTAAGCTTGTAATAATGTGTTCTAATTTGAGTGGTACTGGTGGATTTCCACAGGAAATTACATAAAGAAGGAGTCCAGCTAGTAGTAGTATCGCATGTGAAGATGCTGCAGTTGGCGGATCATTTATAGCCTTTTCTCACAGCAGCTAGAATAATTACATTTATAATTTTGATGGCGGATTGTAATCCAGAAAGGTCCAAATGACAATCATCAGTGACAATTGGAGATTCACTTGTAGTCAAAAGGCAATTGCAGGTTTCAAACAGAGATGGCGACAAAGAGGCAAAACTGCAGCTTTAATTAGTAGTGTTTAAAACAGGCATTACTATTACAGTGTAGTCGGATTAAAGAAAGGTACACTATGTAAAAAAAATTCAGTAAAATATCCCAAAAAAAATAGGCCAGTGTTATATATTTTGTTCAGTTGAGTACTTACAATATCCCAAATGTTTCCAAATATTTGTAAATCGTGAGAAAATTGCCATTTTAACCAAGGAAACGGGACGTGTGAGGGAGTCACATAGTCAAAAGACAGTCACATGTCAATGGTGTCATATCCATGTTACCCTCGGTTTCCGGTTGTATTTAGCAGAAACGCTTTACTCTTACTGCAGTGTGCAACAAGTCTCATAGCAGCCGCCAAGCGAACGCACAGAGTAACGTCATAACATAATTTTCAACACACTCAGATGTATCTAATATGATAAACAGAGCTGAGTTACCTCATACTCATGACCGGAAAAGCGGAAATGGCGTGGCGACTGTGGCATAATAAAAGTCCCGCTGCTCGCGAGGCTAGTGTTCTGTTCAGTCATTCCAGCGGCCTTGCTCCCACAACACTCGGTCCTCCTCTGCTTCATACTACAGTAACGTTAATAATCGCATTCATGAACATGATTTCTGCCCGAGTTCTATCCCAAGTCTTTTCCACTGGCTATGAGGTGAAGACCACATGTCCCAAGAGTCTGCGCTCAAACTTGGCATCATCAAACTACACCTTTGTTTTGAATAGGCGACCTCTAGCGGATGGAAAAGTTACATAGTGCACCTTTAAAGAAACAAATTAATCAAAAACATACAGCAAAATAAGTACAGTCTGATTCATGATCAAATAACTGTTGTGAAGTTATGTGGAGTTTTTTTAGTGATTCAAAACAGCACCACCACTGTAATCATGAACAAATTACTCTTATGAACCAGTTCTGTTTAGTAAATCAGAAACATACAGTCAGTGCAGCCAGTGGCATAAAAGAAAAATCAATCATTTTGTCCCATGCAATGTATTGTTGCCTATTACGACAAATATAACCATGCGACTTATGTAGTCAGACTAACTCTAGTCTGATTTGGTAACACTCTAAACAAATACTGCCATTAGATAATTTATGTAATATATACCAGCCATTTTTGGTCACGCTCTTCAATTAGGCCTGACTGCATAATTGCCCACTTGACTCGAAGATTTTAATGGTTGTCGAATTCGTAACATGTTGCAAAGTATCAAAGTCGTGCAGATGACAGGACTTGTTAATTAATGGTGTCATTAGAAGAGTCTACTGAGACAAGTATGCTCCTGCATCTACAGTGATCAAACAGTTGGCAGGAAGTCGTCTCGCTGGGCCATCCTCCTTCTGCCATGCGGTTCTGGGGGGATATAAACCATGTGGAGTTGGTAAGTCTGACATCAGTGCAACTCTTGTAAAGCTGAAATCAATTGTGACATAAATAATCGCAGCCCAGGTTCCCTACCGAGCCAGCCGTCTTCTTGAAACGGATGCTAGCTTTCCATGTTTAGCACTCTCTCTTCATCTCAGTTTCCTTTTCTGTTCAACTGGCATGAAATGTTGTCATGAAAGCAGATTGGTAAACAGAGTTACCATTGGTAAGGGTGCTAGATAAGATGGTGCCTGTTGTGCTTGCTCTTTAGACACTTCTGGGAATTTCCTCTGACTTAACTGAATTAGTCATGATTCAATCACAGGGAACTATTTCTGATGATTTCAGTCTCAAGTCTGTTCTGCAACAGCACCTTCCTCCTCCAGAAAACACAGCACACATTTGTTTTAGTTTACATAACAGGACTGACATAGTTGCTAGAATTTGGCAATAATATAGGCATCAATTCAGTCAGACAGAATTAAACAAAATTGTCATTTGATACTATATTTTCTAAATCACTTTTAAAGACTTGAATGTTTGGAAATGGAAGTGTAACAGATCTCAGCTTGTCGGAAAAATGGACAAAAGTGCATGCTTACATACACATAAACATGCATTAATTTCAGTGTGACAAATCCGTGTTTAAATCATTCACATAAACCTTTGGCAGTGGATGGACTCAGTCTCAGGGGGGAATTTGTGGCAGCATCATGGACACATTTTAATCCGATTCGGCTGTCATGCTTTTAAACATGGTCAGGGCAAACCGAAAGATAGGGTTTGGTAGTAGATGGCAGCTTGTTGTTGATTGCAGGGTGGCTCTGTTTGTTGGCGTGTTGTGATTTACTCTTCCTCTTGCTGGGACAAAAGCTGGTTTACTCACACTAGGAGGCTTCCCTGTGCGGTCGCAACACGCCAGATTTGGCTGCTTTCCTGGATTCAACCCAATCACTTCTTGTGTTTATTTCTTTGGAGATAAACATGCCACTTAGATAAGAGATAATCACACAGAAAATCTAATTGCTCTGTTTTACTCAAGGCACATTTTTGGAATAATCTGTAATGGGCTTCATTGGACATGTAGACCCTCAAATTCAAGGGTTAAGGTTAGTCTGACAGTAATTTTCTTTACATTCATTGTTCAAGGTGGTGATTTCTTTTTTTTATCAAAGCGGTGCTTAGATGGTTCCTTTTTAATTTATTTTTAATCTGTGTTGATACACTGAAATACCCTACACTTCACAAAAGCACTCATAATTGTATTGTTTTCTACATTTTCTTTTCGGTTTTATATTTTTAAATAGATTTTTTTTTCTCCCTCTCTGTGGACAAGACTGCAAAAGCAATATCAGCCAAACACAGACTGTATTCTTTTATTTCATGCCCTTAAAGTGACACCTTTCTTCAAATTAGCTTCTCTGTGCAATCCCCGTTTGATTCAGTCATGGCCCGAGGCGGCGCTTTACTCATTTCTGTTTAATTTTCACCTCCCCTTTTCCGTTCTTCATATTCATTTCTTTTCTGTGTGTAGGGTGGTTAGGGGTGGAGGGTATTAAATTGCCAGAAAATTGGATATTTAGGAAAACCCGACTGTGAAAGAAAATGGACTGACTTCTTTATCCCTGATGTGTCATTTTCCATCTCTTTTCCCAGTTTTTGTCCCTCCCTAGAGGCCGGGCACTCATAGGTACCACACATACACGTTCTTCTGCACTCTTATTTCCAGACTTTAATGAAATATGTGACACATGGGAGGAGGAAGGCGTGTCTTTAATTTATCTGGCAACATCTCAGCCCCCATCACTACCCTAACCTCTCCATCCAAAGACCCCTGAAGGAGATGTCGGCACTCACAGAAACATTACCCCAGTTCCTCCAACAAATTCTTTCTTTTTCTTCCGAACCCAAATGATAGGATTATCTGAAGCTCTTTGGCACACATGGTGATGAGATTTTGGCAGGTTTGCCCACTTCCCATAAACCCGTTGGGCGCTAAGGGACAACATGCTGTAGGTCTGCTCTTCGTCCTGCAGGGAATAACCCTGAGTTAACACACCAGAGAAGGCCAAGCACTGAGAGATCCTGGGATTAATTCCCCATGAGCAGGGGATTTCTGCAGAATTTAAATGCCCATGCTTTTTTTTTGGTTAATTTTATTATGTTTTCAGCTACCAGTATTATTGTAGTATTCTTAGGTACGTTTAACACATTTTTACCATGTTTAAATCTAGAAGATTTTTCCTTAAATCAATACAAAGAAATGCATCTGCAGGATACGTCTGGGACTGTCCACAATTTAAAGTATATAGAATTTGTGTTTGTTGTTACTAGGGTTGGGCATCGTTTTGATTTGAACGATTCTGATTCCGATTCTTACTTTAAATTTCGGTTCTTTTCGATTCTCGATTCCGATTCTTTCAGTAACGTTGTTGTTCAACACAATTAGCAATTTGGTCAAGGGCTTTGTTATTACACTACAATCACTTACCTGATTGTGACGAGGTAACGTTAATAACGTTGGTTAGCGCAGGGTTGCCCGAGGAGGACAAGACAGTGGACCTGCGCAGCACATCAAACACGTTACACTCATTAATTTGTGCACCATGCAGGCGTAGGTGTTTATTCATATTTCTAGTGCATCCTCCCGTGCAAGAAATAAGTTTGTCACATGTGTTGCACTGTGCCGACCCAGGCTTTTTTTAAAGTGAAATAAAGCCACACTTTTGAGCGCCGCTTACCATGATCCATGGCTGCAACAGAACAAGCGGGCGTGGCAAGCATTTCCGGAAATCCGGTGGCCACTATGGAAACCAAAACTTGTGCGTTTGGAACCGATGATCGGAATCGAAATTTTCTAAACAATTTCAATGGCATCGTTATTTTTTAAACGGTTCCAAGTTGGAACCGGTTCTCGATGCCTAACCCTAGTTGTTACTGTACAAGCGTGTTTCTAGGCTACACAGAGAGTTTGGAAGAGCTGTTTATATTGTTGATGATGATGTTTCCAGATGTGCATGGCATGCTGCTCCTTCAGCTAAAGAGCAGCAGACATCTGTGGGAAGCTTGAGGAAAGGATGAGAGAAAGAGTGGAGGAAAAAGAGAGAGAGCGAGAGAGAGAGAGAGAGACAAGAGTGGGAGGATGAACGCTAAGGCAATGATAAGGCAGCGTGACTCAGTCAGAGTTGTTTATGTTCGTCTGGCTTTATGCAATGGGTCTCATACAGCCATATTTATGTGTAAAACATGTGTCTGAGCATTTTTACACACATTATGATTCATCGATAATTTGGTATTTAGCTTTATTCTAACTTTAGGCTAAATTTTAGAAACGTACTGGTCATTCTGGTGACCTAAGAAATGTGGAATGGATTAAGCTGAAATGTTTTTGTATACAGCAGACACTAACATTCAAGAGTTTTTAGTATGTATTTATTTATTTATTTTTCTTGGAAAAGAAACTAATACTTCTGTTCATCAACATTGAATTGATCAAATCAGATATTTCTTTTGAACTATTCATCTCTTAATCATAGAAAAGTGTGTTTCCATAAAAATATTAGTTAAGTATGGCCTATAATTTATAATATTATATTTTTTCAATATGGATTTATAACTTATAATATAATATTATAATTAACCAAAATGGTCCATGAATTTTTCACGCTAGCCATACTATGTTGCCATGGCCTTTTCTTTGGTTTGAGAACTGCAGGAGTTTTTCCACCTGCCAACAGAAAACTCATCAGCAATGACTTTAAATTGACAGTTCACTGTGTCTGTCAGTCCTTTAAAACTGGCAATGACAATGAGTCAAGCATTTTTGGTGTCACCTTTCTGAAGAACTTAATGTCCTGCATATTCCTCCCTGGGGGTAGCAGATGTTCTTGTTTTATACGAGGGCAAAACAGTTAGTTTTAACTGAGAGCTTTGTGTTGAATAAATATGAGATCCTCCGGTGTGGCTGCCAGCAGCTTAATGGCAAAAACAGTCCGGGAAAAAGGAACTTGGGCTGTTGTTCTACATATGTGTTTGTCTTCCTTTATGTCTCTTCCTCCGATGGGAGAAACTCTTTAAGCCTAAAAGTTATGTTTGATCTTAATGTATACAGAAAGTTCTGGCCTGTCTGCATTAATTCAAATCTTAAAACCCACTCCAGACATAATCTCATTGCTTTTTAAGAGCTCTAGGCTAATGTTAGACTGCCACATAAACTGAATCAATTGAACACTGAGAATACTCTCTTAGCTGATGACATTAAGAAGGCCATGACCTCTAATATTAGATACTGTTCTTTACCAATCAGTTGCTTTATTTCTGTGCAGTCCATGCTAGTAATAAGTGTTCAAAAGATGTTTTACTTTCCATAAATATTAGGATGTTGTTCTTATACATGGTTTTGTGAACTATATCCCTCATTTTTCTTTTGGTTTTGTCACAGATGGTCCGTTTACAGGCACTCCGCCCACCTACGGTTACGACGCAGACCGAGCGGAGGAGCAGCGGCGACACCATGACATCCTGCCCTACATCGACGACTCGCCCTCCTCCTCCCCTCACCTCAGCTCCAAGAGCCGCAGCAGTCGAGACACCCTCTCCTCCGGCTCGATCGAGTCCTCCAAGTCTGTAAGTCACTTCCTGTAAACCCCTTGCCAGAAAGAGAGAAATGTGACTTTTTTTTTTTATTTCTTTTTTTTTTAATGTTTTTTTTTTTTTACATTTTAATAACTACATTATTTACCTATTTATTATTACATATGAGTGATATGAGGGCAGTAAAGGCTAGCACAACTATGTATGAAAATGCTTGCCATGGACAATACAAAATATTTGACTGTAGAATGCCACAAATGACCAGTCTTACGTTTTTTCTGCTATATATATATTGCGATTATAAAAACAATTTCACCTGATGATTTGAATAGCTCTATTTGAAAATAATTAATCACTCTAGAATAATTGTGCTGATTTTGTAGGGAGTGAATCTGCATAGGAAATAATAAACAAATTACAAGCATAGATAAATACAATAGAAGAAAGAGACAATTAAAATAAGCAGTGATTTATGTTTTTCAGGTAAATCTAACAGTATTCAGATACAGAAATTGAATAATCAAATGTAAAATAACTTCTTCACTGTATAAATGAAATATAACTAATATAATTAATAATTATTGATTAATACAATTGATCTTTGTTAAAGCTACAAAATTAATTTTCTCTTTCTCTTTTGTTGTTTGATCATCATTGGTGACACAAACAGCTGCGGGTAAATTAAGCTCATGTCCCTTTAGGAGACGAACGCACAAACCTAATCTACATGACACGCATCTGTTTTCTTTCTCAATTGTTTACAACACATAACCAAAAAGATAGAGAAAGAAATCAGAATTCAGCATTCACATGTTGTCTGCCTGGCTCTGTGTGTGCGCACAGAAAACAGCGTGCGAGTCGTCTTGTGCTTGATGCCTCACTCGACTTAAAAACACATGCAAATGACAAACTTTCACTCTATGATGGTTAAACTTTGCAATTAAACAATGCTAAAATGATATATCATGCAGCCCTAAGTCAGACTCATCAGATGCCCTTGTAATAATAATAGCTAATTATTTTGTTGGGCATAAAGAGATGAATGCTTTCTTGGTGGAATGTGAAGGTAAAGAGTATGCGTTAGAGATTTCTTTATGCATGCATTGTTCCATGATAAGAATCCACCCCGTATATGCCATCTGTGAAGCAGTCCATTATAAATAAATATACCTCAAATGTATTTATAGCCTCAATGGTAATGGTACACAGCAAAACCAGTGAGCTGTGAAATTTGGCAGTTTTCAAAGCTTGCAGATTCTGAAGTGCTGAGTCTGCTTATAGTTCTATTCTAATTAAAAATTGACTGCTTATTGTAGCTTAGTAAATATTATATAGTGCAGCACTGTGCAAAAGAATCTCACGTCATTCATTTCATGCAGTCATGCGTGATGTAAAGAAATTCTTTCTAGATGCTGTTATCAACCACGGTTTAAAGTTATCATAGCTTTCATTTCAGAGTCTTCATCATGCATAGTGGCCATACCATCAAATTAAATTACTGATTGTAAAACAGAGCTTTCTTGCTTCATTGACACAGCTATTGGCTGTCAAATTGATTGATATCCCTCCCTGCCAATACCATGCCCAGAGGTGAGCAGTTTATTTGGATCCTTATGACCTCAGTGTTTAGCTCCCACATGGGTTTTAATCAATACAGAGTAGACTCTTACACCCTTCCCCAGTAATACACCTTCATGCTCTATATGATTACCCAACATACACACAGCCAGGGATTTAAAAATATGGATGATTCAAGTAGGGATTTGCTATGTAAACATCTTAAATTGAGCTGCAGATAAACCTGCAATTGACACTACAGAGGAATGGTCACCCATTTTTTCAGGCACAGTTACTTACCCTTGTTTAGCTTCAAACAAAGAAATAGATAAGATTTTAATGAGTCTGATTTCTCTGTGTCTGCACCTTTAAGAAAAGTTACTTAATGGAATGCTGTCACAGAAAGCTGTTTTAGATTGCCAATCTATTCAAATTGAAAATGACAAAAGAAAAGAGTCAAAATGATTGAATTTGGATGAGCAAATGTGTTTCTGTATGTTGTGTTCTGTATGCTTGTGTTTTCAATAAGCAAGGGTTATTGTTTGAGCAGTAGAGATGAGCTCAACTCATTCTCATGCGCTAAGACACTGACATGCTTTGATTAATAAATATGTGGATGAATAAAATATGGTGGTCTAGAGATACAGGGGTGCCCCCTGGGGTGAGACGTCTCGCGCCCAAGAGTTCATGAATAAAACCTTGATTTCCACCTTCCCCTGCTGCAGGTTTCAATGGCGGGATTTGCTCTGTCACCAGGTGGGGCTTCACATCTAATATCAGTTGGTGAGATTAGAAGAAATGTATGCAGTGAAAGTATTTTAGCATCACTTCAGCTTTAAATCTTGATACAAGCCAGTGTAGTCAGCAGTGATAACACAGTCATGAAGCAGATGGATGTTTTATCCTGAAATCTGGATTAGAAAGTCTCATGAGACTCACAAACATCTGTGGTTTCCACTACCTGTGCTGTGGCCATGGAAACCAACATTTCAGGCCCATTTAGCTGTCATCAGCACTCCGTAACCTACACACATGACACAAGATAGATATGTCGCTGCTGGATGGATTCGTGGTCTGTAGTATCTTTGATGCCTTTCTCAGAGCTTGCGGTTAGCAATTAAAGGCCTTATTCAGTTCAAAGGTGTTATGATTTTCATGTAGCCCATGATTCTCATACAGCCAAGACAGTTATTGTAAGACCAGGGAGCAGCTCCATTGAACCAGTGCCAAATCACTTTTTTATAGCTCATTCCAGCAATGCCAGTATGTAATTTAATGTCATGTGATTTAAGAGTGTGTTGTTCAGAAGCGTGTGAGCTCTTTCTCTGTTCACTCAGGCGGAGTTGGACCTAGAAAAGGGATTGGAAATGAGGAAAAGGGTGTTGTCTGGAATCCTGGCCAGTGAAGAGACCTACCTCAGCCATCTGGAGGCGCTGTTACTGGTGAGAGAGATTCAAGTTTGAATCGTAGAACAGTGTGCGATTGAATTTGCACAAGGTGTGTTGTAAGGAGTCTTACAAGTGAGATGTATGCGTTAAAGTTTTGTAAAAAAAAAAAAAAAAAAAAAAAAAAAAAAAAAAAAAAAAGAACAGAAAAAATCTCACAATATTACATATTAATAAATATCTTATTTTTACTGTAGCTTTGATCAAAAAAATACAGCCTTGGAGAGCATAAGAGAATTCTTTCAAAAACAGCTAAATCTTACCAACCCCAAACTTTTGAACAGTAGCGTATACTTGATTCGATTGTTAAAAACACATGGGTCTTTCTCAGTTGCTTTAGAAAATAGAGGATATTTATACTTTCTTTAGTGATAAGCAGAGTTACTAAAACATGCCCAAATGTCATTTCCTTCTCCTTTGTCAGCCCATGAAGCCCCTGAAAGCAGCAGCCACCACCTCTCAGCCTGTCCTGACTGTTCAACAGATCGAAACCATCTTCTTCAAAGTGCCTGAGCTTTACGAGATCCACAAAGAATTCTATGATAGCCTTTTACCCAGAGTGCAGCAGTGGAGTCACCACCAACGTGTGGGTGACCTTTTCCAAAAACAAGTGAGTAAAATGTTCTTTATGTTAAACACAACATGAGATTAAAATTCTTAAAAAGATCATAGTGGAATCGCTTTTGCTATCTCTTTTGTGTGCCATGGGGAATAAAAATGTACATTGATCCTCAAATCAAGAAATCCTTAATGAATCATTTATGCCCCTAGATCAACACTGCACAGTCACACAATGTCTGGACTGCAGAAGCCTGTGTAATGTTGAAAATCTCAATGCTGTCTTTTTTCACCCAGCCACTTGGGCAGATACTACAGAGTATGCTTTGTGTCTCTAGGAGAGGGCTATTAATAGTACCATTCGAAGATTGTGTTCTCTATCTTTTGCCCCCCCGCTCTTTTCCATTAAGTTCTTTCCTCACGTGACTCTGCTGACTGGGGCAGATAAATCCCCCCTCACTCAGTCCAGGCAGTGTGCGTGGGAGTCTTATTTTACATTTATTTATCTTTCCATTTTCCCCTTCATTGTTTTCCGCACTTTCACCGTTCCACATTTAATAATTGGAAGCTACAGGCGCCAAGTTGTGTTTTCTCCCAGAAGGTGCTGGGTTTTCCTCAGACAGTCAGTTAGTCAGTCATTTTGACCAGAGGCTATTTGTCACTGATCCCCTCACCCTCTCCCACATCCATTAGCGAGAATCCGGAGGCAGGAGGCGAGGCAGCGCTCGAGGAGGCAGCTCCCTTAAAAGACAGTTGCTCGCAGCAGGAGAGAGAACAAGATGTATGAACGAGAAAGATATAGTCAGTCAGCGGTAGAAATGTCTCCTGCTGTTTGTGTTGTTTCTTCCTTCCAGACAGCTCATGTTGAGTAAGTAAATGCAACGCAAATCATGAAGAAAGTCAAAGGTGATGTTCGTTGTCCTGCTCAGCTGTGAGAAAGATGCTAATATTCCCACTCGTTTGCACTTAATGTTTTACGTCTGTCGCTGACACTCATATGTAAATTCTCTCCTAACAACAAGAGATTCTGACATTCACATTTTTCAGTGCAGATCTGTGACCTACTTAAACATTGTTAAGTGCAGAGGAACATACTTTCATCTTCAGCTGGGCCTGGCATATGGTCGTGTCATCATGAGGAAGCATGTCGAAGCTGAGAGGATGTGAACACTGCTGTGCTGAAGCCTCTGACAAGCTATCTTAACCAGCTGACGTGTCAACTTTTTAGTTTCTGTCGTGTTTAGGTGCATCTCAACCTTCTCAAAACAGCCTTAGCTTACAACATCTCTCCTGTATCTACACTTAATGAGCTGGTTATGTGTTATCTGAATAATGAATACTGACCTGTCAACACGGTGTCGGTGTAAGTATTTGCAGAGTAGACTTTCGTTTTTCTTTTTGGTGGTGGATATCAGATATCATATTTTCACATGATTATCATGGCCAAAAGAATTCACAGTAACAATATCTATACTACATACAAGTTGTATCTATGCAACTTTTTTTGGTCAATGAATCATGCAGAATACGACTAGAGAAGTGGAGAGAGAGTTTGAAACAATCACAAGCATACAAAAAGAATGTATTCCTGCAGACTGGAGTGTCTAACACCCCATCTTTATCATGGAATACAAAAATACTACGGTCTAAAAATCTAATCAAAAAAAATTCTGTTTTCTTGCCTGAATGATTCACATAAGGTACACAACACTGACATACTGAACAATTTGTATCCATCAAATAAAATATGGTGTCTCCTCTGACTATGGTCTCTTAGTTTAGTTGGATTTGTATGTTTTAAATACATTTGATTGAAGTTGCTTCATCATGTCTGTTTACATTGCTAAATTTCCAGTTTCTTACTCCAGCTTAATGCATCTCCTCACAGCGCTCAGCCATGGTTTGATTCGGCCCGGCATGTGTTGTTGTTGCTTTATTACGGTCATCATCTCTCTCCACGCTGTAATGAGGTTGTTGCAGAGTAAATTCCCGTCCTCCACGCTGCAGATAGATTCTGGCCCAAGGCGGCTGTTTCTGCTCAGCATGGAGAGGATTGCACACACTGAGAAAATGACTTCCCTTATGGACTGTCCTGGCCTGTGCAGAATAAAAGATTCCCGGACGCATCACCAAGCCTGGACATGTACCAATGGGGTCATACCAATTCGTCTTTAGTTCCTGTCCAACAGTTGTTGGATGGTTCAGGGATGGGTCACCCAAAAATGAATGCTTGCCCTTAAACTTATATGACTCATATGGCTCATTCCTTTTTTCAGTAGTTACAGTAGTCAGTAGATACCAGAACTGTTTGTTGACCAACAAACTATCAACATAAAATCATCTTTATGTTTAACAGAAAAAAGGCCAATTCACATTGCACCAACAGACAGCAACCAACAGCAACCGACTCTTCATCTGGTTTTGTCCAATCAGTGTGTTACTCGGGGCGATTCTAGGATTTTCATTTTAGGGGGGGTTTGATTTCTATGATCTACATATGTGCATTTTAAGATGTTCTGAAGGCCAAAAAATTTGATAGCAATAGCTTGAAAACCATGTCAGTGGGCAGATGACTGATATAGTTTTTGCATTTTCGTCAGTGAAGAAAGTAAACATATGGTTAACTGATATTTATATGTCGTAGACACGTTAATTTACTGAAGGCTACCAGAAAATCTAGGTTTATTAAATTAATTGACAATATGCACACATTCAGAATCATTACTAATCTTATGCCCAATACAGGCTGAAAAACGTATTGGGCACGACGTGCGATCTGTTCGGCGCCACTGCGGATTGACGAACACGCTGATTAATGCAGACTAAAAGACGGGATGAAGCCGAAGCCTCCCACCAATGTTTTAAAGGTTAATCACATATGAAGACCCCTTAAAAAGGTCCTAGTGACGCCCATGGTGTTACTCATAAACGTCTGTTGCCATTGGTCTGCTCTAATTTGTTGTGTCTGAGAAGTGACGAACTGTAATCTGGTGATTGTCCGTGTTGGTCGGCGTCTGTCAGTGCAGTGTGAACTGGCCTTAATACAGAGTGACATGAGAGTGAGGATAGAATTGTCATCTTTGGGTTAACTATCCTTTTAAAGGTACAGTAACAAGCCCAAAAAGAGTGGAAAATTAAAGTGTAAAGCTACATTTACTACAGATTACAACTGTGTGAAGAAATCATGAACATATTCTACTAGAGTATTGTTGAATGTACTCTTAAACTGTCCAATCCACATGGTCAGTACAGACAGATAAATATTGTTTTAGTTGGCTCTGCTCCAGCTTGTTTATTATCACACATATACACCCACACAAACCCTTTATCATCTAATGTATACAGTATTTGTGTTCTGAGAGATTGATTGATTTGTTTCCAGAGAGAGGTTTCCAGCACTGGCAGGAAGGCTATGGAGTTTGGATGGGCTAAATCAGATTTCCAAATGTGCTTTTTACAAGCGCCAGCCGCATGCATTAATTGCTCACTGTAGAGTTGGCCTCTGCTGCCATGGCAACCGATGTAGGCTCTATAGCCACGCACAGCAACGGCCCAGCTGCTCCTGCAGCGATGACACTGTCCCGTCTGTCTGCCCCATGTCACCATGGCGAGTCCATGCGTGCGTCTCACTCATTAATGATAGTGTCGCTGTTAGCCAGGAGCGGGAACTGCCATCTTGGATGTACTCATAAATCTCAACAGTTTGCATCCTACTGTTTTAAAGTCCACCATACATGGGCAACAAAGACAAAAAGATGCATGAGTGGAAATGACTCACTTTGTTTTCTCTTCCTGCAGGCTAGCCAGCTTGGAGTGTACAGGGCCTTTGTGGATAATTACGAACTCGCAGTGGAGACCGCGGAGAAGTGCTGTCAAGCGAACACACAGTTCGCAGAGATCTCTGAGGTAATGCCTGCTGGAGTGCTCAAGGTCTTGTTATTACCTCTACCCAAAATTCCCAGCTTAGTTCTTACCAAAGCAAACAAACACAAGCTTCTGATTGTTTAGAAGCAATAGCATCCTGTAACATAGCCCAGGCTAGTGAAAATATTAGTTGATACCAATACCAGTGAAATGTAATGATTTTGACACCAGAGCAAAAACAATACTATGCACTTGTATAAACATTGTTTAAACAAGTTTATTAACTAATTATCCAGAAGTACATATTTTATTACATTTGCATTCAATTAATGTTTTCTCTATGCATGTTATTGATCTCTTTGTGAACAATTCATACATTCATGTAATTTTTTTATCAAAATCTCAACATGTCAATCTCAAAATGACACCATAGTGACTTCTCCAATCATTTAGTCTGTGTAAACAATCCCCCCCGCCCCTCCTTTTTTTTAATTTTTTTTTTACAATCAAATACAAGCTTGAATTCAGATCTGACCTCATCCAATCGACATCTGGTGGGTAGAGCCAAGACCCCCCCCGCTCCCCACATTTGATATATATGAAAGAAAACAAGAAAGTGGAATTGTAACCTCAACAACTTCCAATCAGATCTACTGTGTCCTTGATGCATCCTGCCATCAAAGAACAAGTAATTTCCATTTTTTATGCAGGGATTTACCTGCTGCACTCCTCCATGGGATCACTCAGAGTGACTGATTAAAAAGAGAGACCATTACCAACCAGCATAGCAGATCTAAAAGCGGCGCTCAACCCTCTTCAGAGTTCAGCGGGAGATTTTATGCCTTGCTAAATGTTATGAAGAGTCTGTGTCTGGAATAAAATCTACATGATGATGCTGACCTCGCCCCATTTTATTCCCCATAACAGCTGTTGTCATGCCAACTACTACTTCCCTTTACACTTTGGATGTTCCTCCCTTCTAACACAACCGAAAGCAAACATTAGGATAATTGTTTGTTCGCACTGGCGGGGGTGGACAATTTCTAGTGGGTTCTAGAGTGTATTGCCGCCAGTGTAAAGCTAGCAGTTGGAAAAAATGTTCTTACTGCATATGTAGATCAAATGTGACAGGCTAATTTATTCATTTAGTCTCTCCCAAAAGGGATTATTTTGATATACAGTGAAGGGAGGAGGGAGAGTTGAATATACACAGTAACAGAACAAGTACACTTACAAGCATGTAACAGCAAGCTTTGTTTGCATTTATATTTAATGTTTTGACTATTGTGTGCTATTTACAACAGTGATAAGCTCTAAGGTTAAAAACTTAAAAACTTTAAAGCTCTAAAAACTCTAAAAAGCTCTAAAAACTTGACTCGTGATTCCAATTAATTTATAATTGTATAATAATTTATGATAGCCATTTATTCGTTCCTGACTGTGAAATGAGTTTCATGTAACCACATCAGTCTACTGTAGCACCTGAGAGGCAATGAACACTTTGTTAGGCGAATATCTGCTGTAATATGTGAAACATTTGTTTAGTAATAGTAATCTGATGTTCTTTTTGAGATTAGTGTTACCAGGCCTGCGTGATGGTGTGCACTTCACAGGTTTATTGATCCTGAGTTTGTCTCTGATATCTCTGCAGAGTCTCAAGGTCAGGAGCACCAAGGAATGCAAGGATCTGACAGCCAAATACTCACTGGAAAGTAAGAACCAACAAGATTGCATTCATTGTTTTCATATAATATTGCATTAAATGGTCATTATATTGTCTGTAGTATTTTCATTGAGCTTAAGTGTTGCACATTTTGCACCCAGCATGTAATCTCTTTACTTTTTAAATTCAGTTGCATAAAACCCATCGAGTGGGTGGATTAGATAAGGTTTCAAACATCGGCATTTGAGCCTGCAGTATGAAAGTGGCTCTTGTGAATTATCATCCACTGTGTGTGTTCTCTTCTGTCTTGTCTTTGCCAGCTCTGCTCTATAAACCAGTGGACAGAGTGACACGGAGCACACTTGTTTTACATGTGAGTCTACCTTAATTTAAAATAATATTTGTTAAGCTTTGCTTAAATGTGTATGTTTATCATTTTTACTATTGTTCATATTTAGGATATGTTCAAATCGCCAGATAGTGCTTTATGAAGTTCACTTCCCAGGGTATTCGGCCATCTTAAGTGAGATTAAGGGAGTGTAAATTTGTAATCCAAAGGGCACTGCAAATAATATAACCAAGTGTACATTGATATATCACTTCAAAGGAAGTGGAGAGAGAGACACTCTTCTGGTGCCATATTTGCAATGCCAACATCTGGCATGCAACACCAACTCCTGTCTATTTGAATGGGGAAATGCTGAAATCTCAAAAACTGCTGACCAAACTCACAATTAAATACCATTTCAAATCAGCCATAAAATCTGACATGAAATATTATCAAAATGCAGTGTCATCAGAACACAGACGTTTCAAATGTTTTACGCACCATTTACATGTGTACATTTCTGTTTCTGACAGAACAAATGGATTTGCAAGCGTTGCTTTGTCACGTCTAGTGTAGACACTGTAAGGTGCCCTGGAGTGTGGCCATATAGTGCGTGTTGGAATTTCTCCTATTCATAGAAATGTGAGGGCACCATGATGGTATACAGTGCATCTTATGTAAAATACTTATGGAAAGTATTCGCAGCGCTTAACTTTTTCCACATTTTATGTTACAGCCTTATTCCAAAATGGATTAAATTATTTATTTTGCTCAAAATTCTACAAACAATACCCCATAATGACAACGTGAAGGAAGTATGTTTGAAATCTTTGCAAATATATTAAAAATAAAAAACGAAAAATGTACATAAGTATTCACAGCCTTTGCCATGACACTCAAAATTGAGCTCAGGGGCATCCTGTTTCCACTGATCATCCTTGAGATGTTTCTACAACTTGATTGGAGTCCAACTGTGGTAAATTCAGTTGATTGGACATGATTTGGAAAGGCACACACTTGTCTATATAAGTTCCCACAGTTAACAGTGCATGTCAGAGCACAAACCGAGCCATGAAGTCCAAGGAATTGTCTGTAGACCTCAGAGACAGAATTGTATCGAGGCACAGATCTGGGGAAGGGTACAAGGGGAAAATTTCTGCAGCATTGAAGGTCCCAATGAGCACAGTGGCCTCCATCATCCGTAAATGGAAGAAGTTTGGAACCACCAGGACTCTTCCTAAAGCTGGCCGCCCAGGGGAGAAGGGCCTTAGTCAGGGAGGTGACCAAGAACCTGATGGTCGCTCTGACAGAGCTCCAGCATTTCTTTGTGGAGAGAGGAGAACCTTCCAGAAGAACAACCATCTCTGCAGCACTCCACCAATCAGGCCTGTACGGTAGAGTGGCCAGACGGCACATGACAGCCCGCCTTGGCCATTTTGGCCTGAATGGCAAGCATCATTCTGGAGGAAACCAGGCACCGCTTTTCACCTTGCCAATACCATCCCTACAGTGAAGCATGGTGGTGGAAGCATAATGCTGTGGGGATGTTTTTCAGCTGCAGGAACTGGGAAGACTAGTCAGGATAGAGGAAAAGATGAACGCAGCAATGTACAGAGACATCAAAACCTGCTCCAGAGTGCTCTGGACTTCAGACTGAGGTGAAGGTTCATCTTCCAACAGGACAACAACAAGCACACAGCCAAGATAAGAAAGGAGTGGCTATGGGACAACTCTTGTGAATGTCCTAAAGTGGTCCAGCCAGAGCCCTGACATGGTCCCGATTGAACATCTCTGGAGAGATCTGAAAATGACTGTGCACTGACACTCCCCATCCAACCTGATTGAAGAATGGGATTTGTCATTATGGGGTATTGTTTGTAGAATTTTGAGGAAAATAATTAATTGAATCCATTTTGGAATAAGGCTGTAACATAATAAAATGTGGAAAAAGTGAAGCGCTGTGAATACTTTCTGGATGCACTGTATATACAATCTTTAGTTTTGCATGGACAGCCATCAAAAATTTGTATAGTTGTTTTTTTATTCAAAAAGAGCTATTGATTGTTTAAATCATAAATTAAATACATTTTGATTTTAGGTTTGATGTTTGTGTGTATTTTATACAGGATCTTCTGAAACACACACCCACCAGTCACCCAGATTACCCCCTCCTGCAGGACGCCCTCCGCATCTCACAGAACTTCCTGTCCAGTATTAACGAAGAGAGCACACCTCGCCGCCAGTCCATGACAGTGAAGAAGGGAGAGGTGAGTGCAAAAACCTCTCCTTCCTTCCATCTTACCCCTCTCCCTCGCTCGCATGCATCCTCCATCTTGTTTACGATGGAGAGTATTTGTCAAAAGCGTATTTTTAAAGGGCAAAGAAATGTCAAAATTCCAGGTCGCACATAGTTGCAGGTGTCCTGAAGCCATTCAGCCAATGAGCTCCCATCAGGATATACAGCCAGTCATTTCCATCCATCTCAGAGCCAACCCACCCTCTGCTATCCGCACAACCTATCCTTGGGCGACATTGCCTTCTCTTTATTTCACACTAGCATATACTCACAATCTCCACAGAGGATTTACGCTATAAATAAAACATCCTCTATTTGTTACTGAACTCTTCGCTGCATTTGAGTTTTGTGCTCAGATCTAGTGGGATTTATTTTTAATCACATCTTTGGTATCTGCTTACTAATGCTCTTGATGATGTCATTAGTTACAGGCGGTAAGAAAGCGCATACCCTTCCTGACCCCGGCAGAGAAACTCACCCTTGAAATGATCTTGGGAATTAAAGATATGTTTGGTTTCAGACACAGAGACTCTCTGTGCCGAACCCCTTCATTCCAGCAATGTGGCCTCAGGAGAGTGGCAGATGAATTGTTGCTGTGATTGATGGTGAGCAGCGCTGGCTTGTAATTTGCCTTAATGAGCCACCTTGCTCTGACTCGCAACTCATTGATTATTCATAAAAGGCCATCTTGTGTGGAGCAGGCTCCACCTACTTTGAGTAAACGGTGAGGAGGAGTTTGCTGCCTCTCTCTACAACACTCCCACCTTCCTCCCTCGGGCACGTGCGGACAGACCAACTGATCAAATATTGATAGTGTGTGCATGAAAGGAACTCATGGAAATCAATGTGTTGTTGTGGGGCGTATTGTCTTTCAGTCCAGTCAAAGAAAATATAAGCTTTAGTTTACCTTCCTTTTGTTTTTATAGCTTCTAGAGGATTTAATAAGCATAATTTCTTTATTATCTAAAGACTAGCTTCACTAATACTATTGCTCATACTTCAGGGATTTAAATAGACCATGAGTAATAAACTGTGCCATTTAGCTCTGGCAACCGGCACATTTGTGATACTGACATGAATCACACGTCTTATTGACGATAAGATTACTACAAACCCGATTCCAAAAAAGTTGGGACACTGTACAAATTGTGAATAAAAACAGAATGCAATGATGTGGAAGTTTCAAATTTCAATATTTTATTCAGAATACAACATAGATGACATATCAAATGTTTAAACTGAGAAAATTTATAATTTTAAGGGAAAAAGAAGTTGATTTTAAATTTCATGGCATCAACACATCTCAAAAAAGTTGGGACAAGGCCATGTTTCCCACTGTGTGGCATCCCCTCTTCTTTTTATAACAGTCTGCAAACATCTGGGGACTGAGGAGACAAGTTGCTCAAGTTTAGGAATAGGAATGCTGTCCCATTCTTGTCTAATACAGGCTTCTAGTTGCTCAACTGTCTTAGGTCTTCTTTGTCGCATCTTCCTCTTTATGATGCGCCAAATGTTTTCTATGCAATGGCAACGGCGAATGGCACGGTGGATTGTGTTCACCGACAATGTTTTCTGGAAGTATTCCTGAGCCCATGTTGTGATTTCCATTACAGTAGCATTCCTGTATGTGATGCAGTGCCGTCTAAGGGCCTGAAAGATCACGGGCATCCAGTAGGTTTTCCGGCCTTGACCCTTACGCACAGAGATTGTTCCAGATTCTCTGAATCTTTGAATGATATTATGCACTGTAGATGATGATAACTTCAAACTCTTTGCAATTTTCTCTGAGAAACTCCTTTCTGATATTGCTGCACTATTTTTGGCGCAGCATTGGGGAATTGGTGATCCTCTGCCCATCTTGACTTCTGAGAGACACTGCCACTCTGAGAGGCTCTTTTTATACCCAATCATGTTGCCAATTGACCTAATAAGTTGCAAATTGGTCCTCCAGCTGTTCCTTATATGTACATTTAACTTTTCCAGCCTCTTATTGCTACCTGTCCCAACTTTTTTGGAATGTGTAGCTCTCATGAAATCCAAAATGAGCCAATATTTGGCATGACATTTCAAAATGTCTCACTTTCAACATTTGATATGTCATCTATATTCTATTGTGAATAAAATAAAAGTTTATGAGATTTGTAAATTATTGCATTCCTTTTTTATTCACAATTTGTACAGTGTCCCAACTTTTTTGAATCGGGATTGTATAACAACCATAAATCAGCATTATAAAAAATACACTAACGCCTTAGCAACTGCATAGCTACACCATACTTTTTTCTAAAATTGTTTGTTAGTATATTTTGTTAGATATACAGTATATTATCTGATATGTTATCTGATATATCCCTGGATTATCCTGCTTACCTTGATAATTTGCCAGCATTGACAAGTTGAAGCTGTCATTCATTTTTGCAGAGCTACATTTGACTGGAAGGGTTAAAAATACAGTTATTTTTGTTAGCTACACTTGTTAGATCTAGCATTCTATCTGCTTTAAATCGGACACAGAGATAAAGTAGTGCTGTAAGGTTACATTTATTTGATTGAATTATAACATTTCTTTGAATTAATTAGCCTATCTAGCGAGATAGCGTGAGAGAGAGAGATATGCATATGAATAACCTACATCTGTCCAGCCTCTCTGTGCAATGACGTTACAACATCCTTGCTTAATATAATGTATCAATTCAACAGCAAAGTTAATTTATGAATAAAAGTCGCTGTGCAGCATTGACAAGAAGTTTCTGTACACCTGTTTCTATGTGCACATCGCGATCTCTGTGCGGTGCTTAAACTGACTTGGAACTACCTGTGGATTAAACGGTTTTATTGCACATCTTCCAGCCAATCAGAATTGAGTATTCAAACAAGACAATGGTATAATGGATATGTCACTGTACCTGCTCATTACCCCAAATCATTCAATGCTCAAATCATTCAGTAACGCTGTTAAATGTAATCTTTAGTCTTCACATGTTCTGGTCTTGCCCGATACTAACGGGCTACTGGTCTGATATTTTCAGAACTCTTTCACAGGCTCTTAATACTACCATTGCCCCTAATTATTTGACTGTCCTGTTTGGCCTTTCCCCAACCCCGGATATACCAGTCACAGCACACCCCGTCATAGCCTTTACCCCTTTGTTGGCCATACATGCCATGCTCTTTAAGTAGAAGCATGCCTCGCCTCCATCACATGATGACTGGATAAGGGAGGTTTTGCAATGCATCCACCTTGAAAAAATTAGACATTCTCTCAAAGGATCGCTGAGATCCTTTTATAAAACCTGGAGCCCCGTATAGGCTGCTATTGAGGGCCTTACCGTGGTGGTCTATGTTGCTGTGTTGACCTGTTCTGTTGCTTTTTCATCTTTTTTTCAGACACCTTATCTCATTTTGCAACTGTTGTAACACCTTTATATGTTTGCAGAAAATGTAATAAAAAAACTTGGGAAAGAAATGTAATCTTTAGCAAAATGTATATCCATTTTTCATACTGTACTCTAATGTTGTGATGTCTAAATTTGCTTGTAGCATTTTAAACAATTGATTTTAGTTTTGAGTTTTTTTATTTAGACCAAATAGTGTAGTATATTTTATATGCTATTTTTATAGCCATTTATCTTTTCCTGCCATAACAAAATAATTATTGGCTTTTTCATATCAGCTATAATTTTTATATTATCGTTACTTTTTATTGTTTAATTCATTTATTTCGTTTATAGAGATGCCTATAGCTTGAGCAGAGAGGTACAGTATGGTGCCATACTTTGGTAGATGCCAATGAACAATGATCTCATTATTTAAGAGTAACTTCAGAACTGATATCAGTGGGCAGCTAGAAGCATTAGCTTGATTGTTCAGGTCATGGTTGTGTTGATTAGCTAGGGCTTCTAGTGTTACCCATGCTGGAAACTGGAGGTATGCGGGTGAGAGAGATAGAGAGAGAAAAGATTCAGGGTGGCCCCAGAGGCCTGCACTAGCTGGGCCAAAGCCACTTAATTAAAATGCAAATGAACCTGCCGATTTCAGAAAGCCACTTTGTGCGTCTGCGATACAAGCACACACAGCAATGTGTGATGGGCTTTATATGTTGCTTCACACGTGTAGACACACACAGACTAATATGCATATGAAGTGTATGCACTACGCACTAAAGACACATTAACGCAAACAAAAGCAATTTTACATGCTAAATCCTGTACAGTAGATACACGTCAAACGAATATGCGCACAACCAGATGACCTCGGGCTCTTCAAAGCCACCTGCTCTATTCAAAACTGTCACAACTATCACAAACGTATGCATGTCCACATACCACACACAGACTCATCATCTGAAGAGCGTTTTGCTTCTTGCCTTTAGGGCACAATCTGTTGAGAGGTGATTTAAGCACATAGATATGGGGCTTTATTCCTTATAAACAAAGTGACTATCAATGCTCATAATACTAATAACAGAAATATTCATATCAAAAATATTTTTAAGTAGCATGATATGTTAAGAAGGCTAGAAATGTGCCACCTAGAGGGTTTTTTTTTTTGGTCTTTATTTGAATTAAATAAACTTTTTTTTTTTTTTTTTTGAATGGCTGTTTAATTTTCAGTGGTTTCAGCCCGTTTGTAGTGGGTGATAATGAGATATTGCCATTGTCATGTTTCTACTAGAGGCAAACTGTTAAAAAATGTCATCTGATGTGCTGAGACAGCTCATTTGAGCGTCTCCTCTTTTACAGAGAGGAAAAAAGCACATCATGTTCGTTTTAGTCTAAGATACTGGTATAGATTTGCACACAGTGTACATTGCAGTACAGTACAAGTGTTTGCAGAAGAAATTTAAATAGGATACCAGGCCTGTTTGTTTTTGGACGTGTGTGTGTGTGTGTGTGTGTGTGTGTGTGTGTGTGTGTGTGTGTGTGTGTGTGTGTGTCTTGCAGGGTGAAGAAGAGAAAGGGAAAAGAGGCTTTTGTCTCTGCGTAGAGTCTTTGCATTTTGCCTACAGTGAGACTGTTCTGGAAATGCCAGTCATGTAAATATGGTGCTCTTTGAAGCGTTTTAGTGTGTGCTGTTGGGTGTATGTTTTTATGTCGTTGCCTGTTGGATGGTAAGAATAAAGGATAAATTACAGCAAACTTGTCACTGGTCTGCTAGGGGTACAGTGATTTATTTTATTTTTTATTTTATGTGCAATGTCTCTTTATTTATAACTACAATAATTTAATTTAATTATTGACCAATTTAGTGGTCATTATGCTAAACACATCTGAATGCCACAACAATAAAGCTCCCTACTGTTTATACCATCCCCAGGGCGGCTGAGTGCATTACCATTGGGACAAGAATCATAAATATGTACTGCGTGATTAAAGGCTTGTGGCAAAGTGAGATCCCTCACTCATCCTGATGTCACAGGAACCATTGTTTCCTGTAAACATGTGGCCCTCTCTTCTTTCCCCACATTTCTCTTAAGAAGAGTTCAGCAGACACGTTTTGGACAACCTCTTTCGCAGTGGTATGCGCTTCCTGCATGATTCCCCTTTGAAACGGGACCAGTATAATCTTGGTGGTGTGGGAGCATTTGGGAACATTGTGTTTCCCAGGATCCCGTTTCAGTAGTGCTGAGTGCGATCTTTTGGGCTCAAACAGCTTTTTGAATCTCTGCATTCACAACTGGAATCATCTACCCCATTTCAAGACAGTAACCATCTACCTACACAGGACCCCGCAAATTATTTACTGCCAAAACAACTGAGCTGATGAAAAAGATAGGCCGTTAACTACTGATTGAACTGTTTGCATTGACTAAACTATGTAATTGCTCTTCCTTTTGGTAGAGATGTGGAGAGAGGCTATATTTTCTTGGCGACTGCACTTCTGTATGCTGAAAAAAATGGTGCCATGTGGAATAGGAATCTCATTTTTGGCAGTGGCATAAGCTGAAATCAAGCCATTACACTTTGTTCTTGAAATGCAATGACGCACATCATGTCTGGCATGCTGGGAGTTTTGGAATGAGTATGTGGTGACTCTTCCATCTCTTCCGTGTCCCCAGCTGCAGACAGCACATCACTGGGAAATTCACTCAAGCATCCACTGATTATATGTTTGGGTGAGTCAATGGCGTTAGCGATGTTGCAACCAAAAAATGAGTGGTCTTTGAATGTGAAGGTGAGTGGAGCCAGGTTAAAGCGTCCAGTTGGATGAGATGCTTGTGATATCATCTTTTGTTTCCCCACTGCAGAGGTGACGTGTTGCTGTGGGAGCACTGATGCATGACATGTGGCCGGGGGCTGTGTTATGCATATACGTGTGTGTGTTTTCACACATTAACTACCGCTTAGGCTTGCGGGACTATCACTTAGCATATGATCTGTGAACAGGAGTTACCTGTTTCAAAATGTCCTCCCAATTTTCTCATTTCATAAACACAAAGACTCATCAACACCAGCTCACTGCTCTTTTCTAAGAGTTGATGTCGTTTTTTTGAAAATAGGGTGGGACTGCCCCCTAGTGGGACTTCAGATAAGTCAGAATTGTTCTGTTAAATTTGACACATGCTAATATAAATGTTTGGGGTCAGTAGGAAAGAAAATAAATTCATCAAAGATTCCTGATAAAAAGAATCAAGGTTTCCACAAAAATAAATATTAATCAGCTCCACTGTTTTTTTACATTGATAATAATACAAACTGTTTCTTAAGCACCAAATCAGCATCTTAGAATGATGTCTGAAGGATATATATATATATATATATATATATATATATATATATATATATATATATATATATATATATATATATATATATACAGTCAAAACAAAATTTATTCAGACACCTTCGACATTTTCTCACATTATCACAGTTTATTCGCTATAGTTTAGAAAATGGTAACATAATATGACAAGAACTGTGTCAGAACAAATGAATCTTGATAATGTCAGATAACTTTGATAGAAAGGTATGTAATGGATTACAATCAACCAATCAGCTGTCAGCTGTTAAATTTAAGTACACAATTAGATCATACCAGTTTAGGTCAACCAATGACCAAGCAATGCTTGATTTTGTTCAGTCTGTGGTGTAAAAAAGGTCGCATTAGCGATTAAATAAAAGACACTTAAGCGAAACATGGTCAGGTTAAAGTGTCTGAATAATTTTGGTCCCAAATTATTATACATTTTACTGGTAGTCCACTGTATGAAGAATATTTGGGTATAATATGTCACACTTTACTTTATTTTGCTATCCTCACTTACATAAATTAACTATAGTGTCCTGCACCCACTAGTAAAAAATTATATCTGCTGTCTGAATAAGTTTTCGTTTGACTGTATATGTGTCTATATATAATGTATATATTCTTCTCTTTTTTTATTTATTCAAATTTGCCTACTTTATTTTTATGTACTATGTCAGAACCGTCAGCTGTTGAAGGACAGCTTCATGGTGGAGCTTGTGGAAGGGGCCCGGAAACTACGCCATGTTTTTCTCTTCACTGACCTCCTGCTCTGTGCCAAATTAAAGAAACAGATTGGAGGGTAAGAAAAAATATTCTTGTCTCCCATCTTCTCTGTTCATTTCTATCTTTCCCCAATTCTGTCTAATCACTCTCTTCTTATTTTTATGAAATTCAGCTTGCATTTACCATATAGGTGTTGTCTATATGGGTGTTGTCTATATTGACACATTTACCATATGTGTTATTTTCACAATCTGAGCCTAACATCCTGACTCTTCAGACCAGTCTGCCCCATCATCCATGCTCTATAATCAGATTCTAGGATGTATTTTTGCCTGGATATTAAATTATTTCCCCCATCACCCCATCTCCCCCTGTGCTGTCTGTCTGCAGGAAGAGCCAGCAGTATGACTCTAAGTGGTACATTCCTCTCGCTGACCTCACCTTCCAAACGGCGGAAGATTCAGAGCCCCTGTCTATCCCACAGGCCGCTGATGAGGAGCTGGATGCCATTAAGATCAAGATCTCATCCCTGAGGAGTGAGATCCAGAGAGAGAGGGTACAGGATATTTTAGGCAACTTTCACTTAAATTGTCATATATAATTTATAATCAGTTTCATGAAATTAAAAACTTTCTCAGACTTACAGATCTGACTGTATATTAATTTTGTGTGTGTGTGTGTGTATGTGTGTATATATATATATATATATATATATATATATATATATATATATATATATATATATATATATATATCAAATCAGAATATTAGAATGATTTCTGAATGATCATGTGACACTGAAGACTGGACTAGTAATGCTGAAAATTCAGCTTTCCCATCACAGGAATAAATTACATTTTAAAATATATTGAAATAGAAAACAATTATTTTAAATTGTAATGTTTCACAATATTATATTTTTACTGTATTTTTTTATCAAATAAATGTAGCCTTGGTTCTTTTAAACACATTTAAAAATCTTACCACCCCAAAACTTTTGAATATTAGTGAATATTTGACTGTAGGAAGCTGTCTTGCTTTATCTTACTTTCTTGGGCAACCATACATGCATTCAAATGTTAATTAGGTTTTAAGATTTCTTTTTTACTCCCTACCTCAATAGAGAGCCAACAAAGGGTCAAAGGTTATGGAGAGGCTGAAAAAGAAGCTGTCAGAACAGGAATCGCTACTGCTGCTGAACTCTCCTAATATGCCCCTCAGAGTGCACAACCGCAGTGGAAAGGTAAGGGCCAGTGATTCATAGCCTTTTTGTCATATCTGATTTTCATCCTCACACTCCTCCTCAATGTTCCTTCTCATGCTCACAGTCCATGTCGGTTATGCATTTCAGAGCTACACGTTTCTGATCTCATCAGACTATGAGCGTGCAGAGTGGAAGGAAGTGATTCGAGAACAGCAGAAGAAATGTGAGTGGCATTATCACTGAAATCAGGAGTAGATCAGGAGATTCAGGTGTTGTTTTCCAACTGAATGCTTACTTATTTTCCAGGCTTTAAGAGCTTCAGCCTGACGTCCATGGAGCTTCAGATGCTCACCAACTCTTGTGTCAAACTCCAGACGGTCCATCAGTTACCCCTCACTGTCAATAAAGAGGGTAAGAAAGGTGCACAGGTCTTAAAGACAACATGAAATCAAAGCTCTGTTGTTGTTAAATGTTCCTGGATTTATTGTGCATGATTCTTCAGTGCAAAATTTGCCAAATGTCATATCTTATCCAAAGTAATCTGATCAAATTACAGAAAAACAAATCCAGAAAAAATTATTTATTATAATTATTCAATTGTATTTAAATATTTCATTTTTATTATATATATTTTTAATGTATTTAAAATTCATTGAACAGTCCTCTCCACTTTTTTCTTCACTTACAGACGATGAATCTACTGGACTGTACGGTTTCCTGAATGTAATTGTCCATTCTGCCTCTGGACTTAAACAGAGTTTAAGTACGTGTCTTTTTCCTTCAACTCTCTGTGCTCATCAAAGTTCATGTATACATTTGCATAGCCTGTTCTAGCACCACATTTAAGCATCAGAAACTCATCCTCTTCCTCTCTTCAGATCTGTATTGCACATTAGAGGTGGACTCCTTCGGTATCTTTGTGAATAAAGCCAAAACAAGAGTGTACAGATACACCACAGAGCCCAAATGGAATGAGGTAATCCCACATGCCCGTCCCTGTCTATACCCCACCGATATGAAAAGACCTGCCTGCTGAAACGCTCTTGAGGCTTTAATTCTTAATTAAGAGCTGCATAAGTGAGGCCATGTGGAATATGAAGGCCTTCTGGACAAATTATATTATATTTTAATTAAGAGCAATTACCATCCCCCAAAGTAAAGGGGAGAAAAGGAAAGGAAATGAGGTATAGCAGGTGTTAAATCTGGTCTGAGGTCCCCTTACACCGTTTGTTGAATAGAGCTGAATATTATTACATAATATTATTTAAAATAATAATATTATTCAGTAGCATGCAGCTTTTTATTTATATTTTATCTATATATTTTCCCCCAAAAAGAAATTTTATCTACTGTATGCATATATTTGTTATATACTGTATTGTTTCTGCCTCAGGAGTTTGAGATTGAGTTGGAGGGCTCCCACACATTACGTCTACTCTGTTATGAAAAGAGCTACAACAAAGCCAAGATGAACAAGGATGACGGAGACACCACAGATAGAATTATGGGCAAAGGACAAATCGCGGTATGAGCTACAGTACACTGCATAAACACTGCCACAAACATTTTGCCTTTGTTATTTTCCTGATGAGTATTTAATCCTATTTTGAATTATTAGCTTTATTTTTTTCTGTTTTAATTTATTATTTTATGTGCTTTTGTCATTTTTATTATTCTGTTTAGATTTAGTTTATTTCAGTTTTAGTAATTTAAGTACTTAAATTTAGTTGCTAAGACAACATTTCAGTTTTTGTTTACGTTTTTATTTTATTTCAGCTTGATTTAAATTAACAAAAAATATGTTAATAGTTTTAGTTAACAATAACAACACTAGTTGGTACTTTGGTATACACATTTTAAACCAAAAATTGCATGAATGATCAACTAGTTATTTGTCACCACAACTATTTAGTTAGTGAGGTCAATTAGTTTGTTTGTGTGTTTTTTGTAGTTATTTATCCTATGCATCGTTGTTGGCATTTATATATCAAATTCCTACTGGTTAAACAGGTGAGTTGCAGGCATAAATTTGCTTGTCTCTCATGTAAACTATTGTAAGCCAAGTGTCATTCTCCATCTGGGCACTCAGTGAGTCCGGTCAAAGGTATATCTGCTCTTATGAGAGACACAGTCCCAGATGGGGATTGGCCTTTATACTCCAGACATTTAATCTTCTTTTTAATAGGTAGGGTGTTATTCCCTCTGCCCTGGCTTTTAAGGCATCAAATCATCCATAATTCATGTGCCCTGTCTGAAAATGTCACATCCAAAACAACGTCAGATCAGCTGACCTGTCAGTCCCCTCCCCAGAGAGTTTTGTGGGGTCATAGAAAAAGCTCAAAATTCTTTTGCCGTACAAATGATTGCTTGTAAAGTCTAGGTTTAGATGCAGTTGGTTGAAAGTGTCAGTTGGTGTATCATGGGGGAAGGGGGAGGGATTAGAGGGCTGTGCTATGATCCCTCTGTGGTGCTGAAAGCAGACTTGTTTTAGACAAGTCCCCCCATCAGCCAGCTGTGACTTTGGGAAGCTCTTTCCAAAGAGCTTTATAGTGAATGATTTTTTTAACTAATATTATTTAAATATATTAAAACTGGTAAATTCCTCAGGGTTGTCTAGTATATCTCTCCACAGTGCCGTTTTGCATGTTTAATGTTTATAATTGATAAAATACAGTAGAGTGTGTCCAAAAAAACCCTCACACAGATTAATTTTATTTTTAGAGTCATGCAATGTTTTGTTTTTTTTATGCTAGCTTTTATTTCAGTTGCTGAAATTTATTTTGTTTACATAAATGATGACAACACTGCATGGCAGTAGAATAAACCTGCTCTGATTGGTGCACTGGATGTTAGTGGCTGTTGATGGATTTATGGGCCGGGGGAAGGGCAGCTTACTTGTACCGAGGTAAGTCAAGGGATCAACTATTCTGAGCTTGAGGTGCAGAAAGAGAAAGTTATGCAGATTTACACAAGGAAACAGTGCCGAGATGGAATGAAATAAGAGGAAAATAGATACAACAGTAGATTTTGGGACTCCTGAAGAATCTGGATGAAAATCATTTGCAGTGCAGCGAGTAATTGGATCTCTGTAGCTCAACACTTGCACCAGACTGAGGATTTATTATTGTTAAAAGAGCTAAACTTCACCTGATATTATAAACCTTCTGAGTTATTTGAATTGATGAAAATAGCTCATTGTTGAATTGCAGCAATGGATCTTTTAAGAACAAATATAACCCTTAAGGATAATCCTCAAGATCCATATCACACCACATCCTAAGGGATTTCCAGTTCCAGCTAAAGATCTCTGCTCAGGTTTTGCACAGTTGTATATGGGAAGGAGATGGGTGAAGATGAGGTGGTAGAGGAGGGCAGGAGCTGCTCTTCACCCTTCAAGGATTGTGATGTGGGGCTGGTGGAGGGTGTAGAGGTAGACATTTCCACACAAAGTGCCCTGGAAGGCAAAGGAACACGGTTATGGTGCCGTATACAGAATGTCCTGCACAGAAGAAAGGTAAAGAGAGGATGAATGACAGATTGTTAAAAGGGACCGTTTTATTAATTATAAAGTTTATTTTTATCATTAGAATACATGCATTTTATAGCCTTATATCAATTTAGAGACTACATTAAATATTTGTAAAAATATATATAAAATATGTAACAAATTAAAATAAATATATATATATGTATATATTATGTACATATACATATTTTCTTTTAAAGTATTCTGTTAAATATTGCACTCTGATGTTGAAAAAAAGTCCATTGTGTCTTTCAATCAGTTGTAATGTTTGTTTTTGGTTATCATGAATACAATACTTTATTTCAGATTTATTGAAATTTTGGTTACCTTGGAAATGAGAGAGGATAATTTTAACCACAGGACATGATATTAGTATTCAATTCAATTAATGCGTGAATATTAAATTTAATGTGAATATTACTATTGACATCTAGTAATATTCACATATTACTATTGACATCACTATAGTTTAGCATTCTACCTCACATTTAGATATTATATATAAAAAAATATGATGATTGTTATAAATTATAGTGTGTGTGTAGGAGTTTTTTTTTTTATGCCATTGGAGCTCTAAAGACCTTAGTTGGCACTGGTGTTTGGCCGGGCAAAGCCCCAGTTCTCACTCTCTCCCTGTCCCTGCCCCATTGACAGACAGGTTGTAATGACAGAGAAGATGAGATTAGATAGCAGAGCAGGATCAGGCCTTACACGAGACCATATGGAGATTAGGCCAGGATGAGGAAAAGGAACATGCTGAACTTGGCCCACTCCAGATGGCTTCACGTTTGCTTAGAGGGGTCGTAGAAATCGGCTTGTGATGTGCAAAAATGCTGTATAAGGAGAACTGGCATTATGAAAAATGTTCACATCACTTCAGACCCTTCATAATATCTGGGGTGTTTATAGCAGATAAAGACACAGGTGTGGCCAATCCAAAAGCCCTCTAGATCGCAGCAAAAGACAAATCTTCCATGTGAATGATTTTGTTGGAGTTCATATTTTGAAATCCCATTGTATTTTATTTTTTTCTGTTTCTTATCCAGTTGGATCCTCAGATGCTCCAGGGTAAAGACTGGCAGAGAACAGTTATTCCTATGAATGGGGTGAGTATAGTCACATCTTCTCTGCTGTAATTCTACCATCCATCTCTATAATTACTAAATATACACCTTTTTCTGAAGATTGAGGTGAAAATATCCATGAAGTTCACCAGCCGGGAGTTCAGCCTGAAGAGAATGCCCTCACGGAAGCCCATGGGTGTGTTTGGAGTAAATATCTCCACAGTGACAAAGTGAGTAAGCACACATTTTATATGAGGATAGACATACACTAGAAAATTATTTGGTCCTTTTTACAAATTTTGATTCTGCAAGTTATTGTGCATGTTTAGGCATTCGTTGTGTCAAAGGAAATTGGAATATACAGAAAATTATAGGCTTCATAGAACTCTTCCTTTTTCTGTGCAGTGTTTATGGTCTGAGATGATTGACAGTAATGAGGATTGTCTGTAATAAGCTTACTAATGGGTTTAAGGGCAGAACCAATTAATGCTACAAAGACAACATGACAACACCAGTACGGCTGCCTAGACCCTAACACGTGCACTAAAGGTCTCTACATAAGCAGCACCTACCGATGATTAATGTAAAACATTAAAGGGATAATTCATCCAAAAATGACGATTCTGTCATTTACTCACCCTCATGTCATTGCAATCTGCTGAATGTACAGTGAGCACAGGCTTTCAACTATTAAGCAGCACAAATGTTTTCAACATTAATAATAATAGAAAATGTTTCTTGAGCACCAAATCAGCATATTAGAATGATTTCTGAAGGATCAAGATGAGTAATGGCTGCAGAAAAAAATAAATAATAATATATGCAAGCACAAATAGTAATCATTTTCATTGCTTTTATTTTTTCAGTTTTTGCTGAATGGAAAAAAAATATTGCCCTTCTTTCTGTCCATCATCATTAAAATCAAATGACTGGCTTTGTGATGGTATTATTTTTTATTTCAGACGGGAGCGCTCTAAAGTGCCCTACATAGTCAGACAGTGTCTAGAGGAGATTGAAAGAAGAGGAATGGAGGAAGTGGGCATCTACCGTGTCTCAGGAGTGGCAACTGACATCCAAGCACTCAAGACTGCATTTGATACCAGTGAGTGACCATTTCATTTCACCTTTATTTATATAGTGCTTTATACAATACAGATTGTTTCAAAGCAGCTTTACAGTGGTGAACAGGAAAATAATGATGCAGTGATGCAAACGTAATTCATTTCTGCTGTAAAGCAGCTCTTAAAAGACAATAGTAAGCAGTCATTATTTTTCAGTTGAAATCGGTTCAGTGTTGATTAAGTTTGTTCAACAACTGTGTAAAATTCATCAGTTATGGAATGAGTTGAAAACCGTGATTTCATCCAATAGTATCAGTGCGTTCAAGTCAGTAAAATTGCTGAATATTAAATGTCCCCAACTAAGCAGGCCAAAAGGCGACAGTGGCAAGGAACCCAAACTCCATTGGTGACAGAAAATGGCTTAGGCTTAGTCGGGTGGGCCAGTTCTCCTCTGGCCAGACGAACAAATATGGTGTGGTTTAATTCCAGGCTGCATCTCAAGTCAGATTGTGGATTAATATCATTCAGAATATTTCATCCAGTTCCTTCTGCTTGAAGATCAGGGCTTTTTTACATGGAGCAATGACAGATATATACAGTATTTAGTCAGCCAATTTAGTTGGTGACCTCTCTCTTTTTCTCTCTCTGTAACAGATAATAAAGATGTGTCGGTAATGATGAGTGAGATGGATGTGAATGCCATTGCCGGAACACTGAAGCTGTACTTCAGGGAGCTTCCTGAGCCCCTGTTCACCGATGAGCTCTATCCTAACTTTGCAGGAGGCATTGGTTTGTCAATTGTTTTTACTTACAAAACACAATGTTAAGTATTGAGCAGGCTTGGCTTCTACTATATTGATTACGTCCTCATTACTCTGCAGCTCTCTCGGACAGCGTAGCTAAGGAGAGCTGTATGCTGAACCTCCTGCTGTCTCTACCAGAGCCCAACCTGGTCACCTTCCTCTTCCTGCTGGATCATCTCAAGAGGTAGACAAGATTGAAATAACTTTGAAAAAAATCAGAGCTTGATGATTTTAGAAGTAGGATTGGAGTTAGGGTTAAAGCTATTATTGCTTGATAAAACTTTTGTTTCCAGAGTATGTTCTGCTTGTTTACATCACATGGTCCTTCTAGGAGTGCTGCTAGCTTTATGATCAAAAGGTTTAGTTGGGTGAATCTCACCATGAACATATCTAGGTCAAATTTCACCCCAATTCTAAGTATATTTTTTCATATACTTCCATGATAATTAGGCACATTTTCCCCTAAAATTCTCATAACCATATGTGGAAAAAAATCATATTCATTACTGTAAATCTTCCTGTCTGAACACATTTATTTATTTCATGTTTTGTTTAGTTCAATAAATAATGGCTCTAAAGTAACTTTAATTTTCCTGAATAATATAATAAATAAATATAATGTAATATAATATAATAATCTTAATTTTAGTGTGAAATATGGCTTGAACATGTTCTTGACAGGCCATCCAGATGCTTTTTTTTTTTTTTTTTTACCCTAATCCTCTCTCCTTCGCTTTCTGCTCTTCCTCTTTTTGTTTTTAGGGTTGCCGAAAAGGAGAGTGTAAACAAGATGTCTCTTCACAATCTGGCCACCGTGTTTGGCCCGACCCTGCTACGACCTGCTGAGAAGGACAGCAAGATCCCCACTAACCCCACACAGCCTATCACGATGGGGGACAGCTGGTCGCTGGAAGTCATGTCACAGGTATGCTCAGACCTATGTGAAACCATAAGGGAAACCTGATTGACTATTTACAATTTAAGGTCTATGTAGTGTTGTAGTCCAGATCACCTAATCCGAGAGCAAGTCCAGTGTGTGTTGAGACCTAGACAAGACCAAGACCAGACCAGCACTCTTTAAATTCAATGCCGCTTGAAAAATGACTTATTTTTAATCAATGATAATAATTAGAATATAGAGTTGTTACCAATCAAATTAAATCGTTAAAGTATTAGTTTAAAAATAATTTTATTGAATATGCATAAAAGCAATATCACATTTGCAGTCATGCTCACATTTGTGAAAACAGCTCTCTTGCTCTTGTGCTATTGCTTTATTATATCACGTTATAATATAAAAATCCAATATCTTGCATTTTGTGAGCATTTGTATTAATTTTGGTGACATTTTTGACACAATCCCTCATTAATTTCTGAATCGGCACAATAAATAAATCAAATGAAGAATAAGTTATTGATTTCATCTGAAGCAGGAAGTTTTACATCCAGTCACATTAATGATGTTAATAAATAAATCAGACAATGCACCGGCAATTTAGTAATATCCCAGAAGCTGTGGTCTTGACCGGAATTGAAAAAAATCCTGAGTCCTCTAAATCTGAGAAAGAGACAAGACTAAGTACATATGTGGTCGAGACCGAGACAAGACCAAGACCTTCAAAAAATGGTCTTAAGACTGGTCTCGAGTACTACAACGCTAGGTCTGTGGACATGCTGTCAAGTACCACAGAAAATGATTTAATTGTGTCTCTGTTTGTAAAAACAATGGAAACTAATTTACAGTATGAACAATTTTTTTATCAATGACATGTTCTGTCTTTTTTTGGTTCTGTAGGTTCAAGTTCTGCTGTATTTCCTTCAGTTAGAGACCATCCCGACACCAGACAGTAAGAGACAGAGTATCCTGTTTTCCACTGAAGTCTAAAGGAGTGCTTATTCTCATTGTAAGTTTCACACCAGTGGGAAAGAGAGCACGCGAGTATGGAATGGAATGGAATGCACTGGAATGCACAAGAGCTGCGTCCTTCTAGGCAAAAGCAGGAGTGCTTCGCCTTTTGCCCATTTTCTAGCTGATGCCACTAGGGCGCACCACAGCCCTTTTAAACATTGAAGAACTGTACTTACTCGGAGCACATCTTGAATATTACTGAACCCTCCATGTAAACCGCCTATTTTTCTCTGAACATCAGTGTCCGTTCAGCACCTTCGCTCCGCATTCTGTGAGTCCTCAGATCGCTGAGCATGCTCTTGTGTCCTGTATGTGGGCCTCTAATGGTCATTCATATCAGCTGGTGACAGTGAATTCTGTCTCTTCTGGCTTTATGTTTGTCCTCATTTTGTCTGTCCCCACTGGTCACTGATGCTCTTTCTGTGCTGCTACAATTCAGTATCCAGCTCCAATTTATGTGATTAGATAATTACATGGCAGTTCAACGTAGTTCTTATTGCAGACTCTTTAAAAGTCAAACGACTAGCTTCTCTTAGTGTTCGTCAATCATTTAAAGGACTTAATTTAATAGGATTTCTGTGTAGAAGATGGTGTTTGGTTCAGTTATTGTCAGTATTGATGTGATTCTAATTTAAGAACCTCAAGAAACAATCAGAAAAATCGACTGATCTGAGTAAAATCTCGTTATTTAATTAAATTTTCTTTTTTTCTTTTCTTTTTTGGCCCATACCTCTCTATCAAGCAATATTTAAGGATTCATTAGTGTGTTTAAAAACATACGATACGTGCTTTTGTAGTTTAGATTTTTTCCCTCATATTTTGGGAGAGAGATAAACCTTCATAAAGTCCATAACCAAAAGGGTCAATATATTTTTCTTTATTCTAAGTTTTTATGTAATACACATAGAATAATTATGATTATTTATTTGGGGACAGATATCAACATCACTGTCATTTCAAAGTACGTCTACATTTATTGCTGTGTTATGAAGTACTGTAGATTCCTTACATATCCTCTTATTTTTCCTTTCTTTTTGAATCCATTCAGGATTTAAAGATGCTCTGAGGATAGCACACAATATTAGCGTTTCCCCTGCCGTATATCTAGCGTTGAGAGATGACCAAACGCAGAGGTTTTTAGCGTGCATTGGCTTTAAACCCTTCCCTGTCGTTCCCATCAGCTCTCTCTCTCTAGCTTCACAGCACACTGTGGTTTATGTCTCGCTGAGAACCATACAGCAGTGCCTCTCTGTCTCATCGTAAGACATTAAAGAGACAGTTCACCCGAAAATGAAAATTCTGTCATCTTTTGCTCACCGTCAAGTATGAGTTTCTTTCTTCTGTTGAACACAAAAGAAGATTTTTTTGTGTGTGTTTTTTTGTGTAGAAGTGTGTAACCAAAACAGAATTCTATGGGGACCATCATCTGTTCAAAATATCTTCTTTTATGTTCAACAGAAGAAAGAAACGCCTTGACGGTGAGTAAATGATGACAGAATTTCATTTTTGGGTGAACTATCCCTTTAAGATAAGAACACAATGCTGTATATAGCACAAACGGTTACCCTCGAGTCCTGTCAGGTGGTTTAATGAAGGAAGGGTTGATCATGGACACCAAGAACGATGCAGTACAGGAACAGTACAGGTATTCTGTCTTTATAGCATTTCTGTTAATTATATCAGTAATTAGTGCTCTTAATTTTCTTATTTCAGTTAAAGGTGCTTTAGTTACATTATTTAACATGCAGGCATGTTTTTTGATTTAAAAGTGTTTTTTTAATGTTCGTTTTTTTATGTTTGATAAGTGTTGTTTGTGTGTTTGATTTGTAATGTTAAACCAAATTCTGGCTACTGTAGAAGGATTTTTGAAGTCTGTGTCATGTATTCAAAAAGGGGTGCAGCGATTGAAAAGGAATTTCTGTTAATCCACCGTCTTTTTTTCTGTTACCGTGTGCAGTAAAGGTGCGTTCCCATTATCGCAGTCTGTCCTCTTCTCTGATTGTCGGCACTAAATGTACATTTCCTGTATCTTGCACCTGTCCGAACTGAATTCAGCATACAATATATTAATCGTCAATTTACAGCATCACATGTGGTTTCGTCTAGAGATGTCCCTGATTTTCTTTTTGTAAAATGAAACTCTTAAACTCATAAACTGTGATATGTTGCTATGAGAAGGCATTAGGTGATTCAAAGCATTCCCATTGTGTTAATTGCTTATTTAATGTGCTTATTTAGATTGTTGAATGTTACTGGGTTAGAAATATTGGACATATGCTCCAGTTTAATGGGAGTGATACAACGCATGATATTTGAGAAGCAATTTCTTTGCACTGCACATCGTTTAAAGACTAATGTGATCATTTCTTCTCAATGTAATGAGATTGTGTCACACACAGTGAGAAACATTTTCTGCAGTCTAATATTGCATTATGCAAGAAACGGATTCATTTGTATCCACAAAGTTTTGAAATGATTGGTCATGAAAGCACTGCAGGGGTCCATCTGTGTCATCCATTGTAATGTTATGATGATTTATTTTGAAATCTTGCCTTTAAACACATGAAGACATGCTGGACAGCCACTGGGACAGGCTATGGATGCTCTCCCCTTTTCCTCTTAAGGTTTTTGTCACTATTTATTATTGCTAATATCTTAATGTTCTGGTTATAGGACTGTACAAATAGATAATGAATTCTGCAGACTGAAACGTTTGGAAGGCATTTGCGGCCTATGTTTATACACAAAATGTTGAATAAAACCTCCTGTATATGAATGCCTGCTGCTTCATGGTGTCTTCCCCCCCCCACCCCCAAAAATAACTTTTCATATTTAATCTGGGGTGCCACAGTAGTTTCCCTGCCTTGTATTTCATTTAAAGGGTATGTGACAGTTTCTGCCAATCTCATGTTAATCTTGAGTGCCTATAGAGTAGTATCGCATCCTTCATATCTCCGAAGAGTCTTTAGTTGTATCAGATTTATAAAAGACAGACACGCTGTACTGATTCTTTCCGAAAACAGCCAAGCTCGTGCCTCGTGCAGTGGGCGGAGCTAAAGAGTCACGAGCGAACACACAGGCGCACACACACACAATACATCATCGCATTATCCCTGGATAACTTTCAATTCACTATACATTCGTGTTGTTGACATTATATGCACTTGCGCACCGATTGCCAACAAAACACAGACATTTGATGCAGTTCCGACTCATGACCGGGAACAAATAAACACACTTGCAGAACTCCCTTGCTGCTCCGGAAAAACTGCACCGACTGTTTCCTTAACGCTGGGTTATTTGGAAAGCTGAACAAGATTATCTTTCGCTCACAACCAGAAACACACTTCTTTAGGGACATTGTTGATTTCGTGGTCTAAAAACAAAACGACAGCGCTGCCGACGGCTCCCGTAACCCAAACGAGGCACATTGACAGGCGCGCTCATGCTCCCGCCCTGGTTGATGTGCGCACACACTCATCCAGGAGAAGTGCCCATACAAACAATTCCGCCCTTTATGACGTCATACAGGGCTATACTCGACAAAAAAAAACTTTCCGTAACTTCGAAAATCCTGAAGGCACAAAACAGCATTAGACCAACCCCTTTAATATTTAATAGTACATTTATTTGTTGTTACATTACATTTATTGTTCATTTTACATGTTTAACATAAATGTTTTGAAACTCAGTTGAGTTTGTATTACACATATGTAATGTATATGTGTGTCCACATTGGGGCAGCACAGCCTTACATTGCTTCATTGTGGTTAGCGTTATTGTGTACTTAAGTTATTATGTGTGTGTGAGTGCATTTTTTGATGCAAAGCCTGGTTGTCTTAGATGGAGGACAGAAGATGGAAAACTTTTGTTGTTTTCATCAGTTTACATGATAGATGTTGACAAAAATAGCACCGTATAGTATAAATTATATGAAAACCAGTTTTTTTTTCAGATCACATGACTATTCGAAAATAATAATATTGCCAATAACATTGCAAATCCAGGAAAACATACTACTGATTGTTTCCAATTTGAATTGTTTTCTTAATTATATAGTCAATTTCTGTATGTTCCATAGAGCCATATTGAAAAAATATTCATCAATATGTCATGATGACATCAGGAAAGATGGCAGCTTCCTATAAGAGCAGCTTATTAGATTTATTTTTGGTGCATTATATCTAGTTCTGTGCTTTTGCAGAGGCCGCACAGTCCTCCGGTGTCCGATAAGAAGACCTGTTTCCTGTTCACAATATGAGACTCTGAGCTTTGAGGAACAGGAGGGATGGATTGAGTTAAAATACAGACTGACATTCTGTCATAGAGCTGTTATGAGAGAGAGAAAGAAAGTGTTGTGTCGTCTGTTGCTGTCTGATTACTCATGTCCACAGTTCTATCTCTCTCCTCCGGCTGTCGCTCCTCCCAGAGCAGGCCATGAAAGCTGTGACCGTTGTAGGGTGGATGTGGTCAGATAAGACTAGCCCGCTCCCATCACGGCCCTGCCTGCTCTGAGAGGCCTGCTCCCTTCAGATTTCACCAACCCTAGTTTTGTTCCTCCTCTCCCACTTCATTTTCCATGTCTCCCCTTTTTACATTCGCTCACTTCTACTGTCTGGTTTTTCCGTTCTCCTTCTGTTGTCACATCTCCAGGGCGTTTGATGATCCTTGTTGTGTCTGAGGCAGTTTTGCTCCTGGCTGGACACTGAACTTGGCTCAACCCTCCCACCCCTCATCTGGTATCTGTCAGTCACTGGTTTGGCATTTGTATGTGACCCGAGACGTTTCCTGCATCCACAGCAAGACAGATCTGCTCCCTTGTAATCTCGCGAGGGAACTTTTGTATTGAGCTATGCGTTATAACCTCCTGAGAAAAAAAAAAAAAAACAGATTTTAATGTGCAAATATAGTGATTTATGAGTCAGTGTTGTGATGCTTAGTTTCTTCGTCTTATCTGCCAATTTATTCAAATACATTAAAAATGCAATTCATACAGTGACTTGAATATACCTCTTCTATGATGAGCATGTTTAATTATATCAGTTATTTTATATTTATATTAATTGTTTTAAATATGAATAGAAACTATTATTGAATTGTATTAATTCGTTTAATTGTCATGCTGTTTGACTCGCCCAAAAAGTAATATTTAGTAAGTCTTTATATTTGTACAGAATAATAATAATAATAATAATAATAATAATAAAACGTTTTACTTTACTGTTAACTTTTAACTTAATATTATTATTAATATAGAGTATTATTATTAAAGTTAAACTTTTCCTGGAAATTGTACTAAAAAAACATTCTAAACCATATGAAACCAACACATTTCTAAACCCTTGGCTGAGGTGTTGTAGATTTTTATAATTAGATCACTCCTATTTATTTATTTTTAACTGCACTGTCCCCTCAAATCATCTGAGATATGAACCATAGCACTGCACAAGCAAATGCACAAGGACAAACTAACATCAGGACACTTTTGCAATAAAAGCATTCATTTGGTTTCCATATATCTTTAGCTTCTGAATGCTTATGGGCACATGCATAATCCTCTGAGTGGATTTAAATAATGATTGCCCCTTATCTGGTGTCCCACTCTAATCTGTGTGGTTCGGGCCTTGCTGTGTCATCGCTCCGCTCTTGGCGTGACGTGCCAGCTGTCTATCTGCGTCTTCTCCTCATCTCCAAACCCATAAAACTTTATTTGAGACGCGCCTGTAGCACTTTTAAATATGTGGACTGAGGTCTCATAAGACATAAACCGTTCGTGTTCAGGTCTTTGCGCATGACCGCATATGCAAGCCCTTGTAAATATACTCATGCTCAAACACATAATTTCCATATACTGTAGACTTTAAAATAAATATTATTTTTTGCTTCTGTAACAAGCTGAGAAACTCAACCAAACATGTTTTAAAGTAAATATATTTCTCCGCATGATTTGTTTTCAGTTTGTTCTAATTTTACATTCTTTAAAACTTTTCCTGTTTTTGGAAAATGTGTGTGTGTGTGTGTGTGTGTGTGTATATATATATATATATATATATATATATATATAGCATAAGTTAATTTTTAATATGTTTTTGCCATTTCATCATGCTCTGCTACACAATCAGCCGGTTTAATAGAAAGCTCAAGTCTTTATTTTCTAATGTGATCATTTTCATTTATGATAGTCCTTTCTGTGATAAGGTCTCTGCTTTCGCTCACACCACCGACTGCTGCTTTGCCTCAGGCAAGCGCAGTCTGAATGTTTTGCATATCTGCTCATTTGTTAAGCAAATCTCTCTCCTTCTATCTTCTTTCTTCATCCCTCCCTGTTTTCTCCCTTTCGCTCTACCGCTCTGCTTTTGCAAGCTTGAAAGATGTTATGACCTCTCGTGAATGTTTCTCTATATATATATATATATATATATATATATATATATATATATATATATATATATATATATATATATATATATATGTATATGTATATGTGATGAATTTCTGTGTCTGGAAGTATTGGTGTCATGTTGTACTGACGCTTGGATTCAGTGTGGATGTGTTAACGTTGTTTATCCAAGCAGACTGATGTACACTATAGGTCAAATTTCTCTTTTTGCCTTCAGGCATTAACAGCTTTTGGCAGCAGACCTATTGAAGGTGTTTTTTTTTTTTTTTTTTTTTTTTTTTTTATGAAGTTGGCCAGTCATAAATATCTGAAGGCACATCTCTTTATTGTTCCTGACAATTAATTCTGAATCAACTGTTTCTACAAATACAAAACAGCTGCAAAAGCTGAGTGAATTTAACACATGGTGTGTATGATTCGTTGGAATATATTAAAAGATTAAAATCAAACTTTATACATGCTTAACTGAATTTGTTTCTCATATTTTGATGATCTTTTGATCACGAAACATTTGATTGATGAGGTTTATGTGTACATGCATGAAATCAGTATTGTAGACAAATATCATTTGTGCTGATGTAGGCCTATACATTTCGTCACAAAACTAAAAAGGTTTTTTTTTTCTTTTCTAGACAGGCTCCGCTAGACATCCCAGGACACACAATAACTTGGTTCACTTTTTTACTGCCTTTTTTCCTCTATCACTTATTTTAGTAATCATCACACATCAATCTAAAGCTTGAAATTGTACATTGTGTTACCACTGAAACGGTACTTTAAATCTTTTTAGCAGGCTCAATTTTTGATATCAACTTCAAATTTGGAACGCAACTCTGTTAGACCTTAGTGAGTCCAAATTATTTAGTAAAATATAAAATAAAAAAGGTTTAGTTCTTTCATTTTTTGACGTGCTTTCACGTCTGCAATAATCTGCTGAGTGTCTTCATGAATTACGACCATTTAAATTAGTTCTGTGCTCAAAAAGGGGGATGACGGTCAACAGATTAAGAAGTCTGTTGAGTTCCGTGAGTCCCTGGATCCGTCAGAGTGGTTACTGAAGAGTCGCATCTGAACAATCAGTATGGTAGGCACTTCAGGGTTGTTCATATGACAACGTGCGATTAAAGATATATAGGGTCCTATTTTAACCATCTAAGCACATGGTCTGAAGCACATGGTGCAGGTGCACTTAGTGCGTGTCCGAATCCTCTTTTGCTAGTTTAACGATGGAAAAAACGGTCGGTCTAAAAGGGTTGTACCTAGTCATGGGTGTGTTTTGGGCGTAATAAACCAATCAGAGTCTCATCTCCCATTCCCTTTAAAAGCCAGTTATGCTTGCACCATGGCGGATTCACTATTTACATGGTGAAATTTGCGAAAGACTGAACGCTTCTCCAGAGAGGAATCCTTTTATTTTAAATTTTTTTAAATGTTTGTGTGCTGCTGCATATCCCCGTGTTTGTAATAAGCAGAGTGTGCACATGTTGTGCACCCCCTTATAATACAAAAAATAAGCATACTGCGCAGTACTGGTCATTATAGCAAAATAGCAACCCACCAACAATGCGCCTGAACACACCTCGTTTTCAGACCAGCTATGGGTGAACATATGGGCGAGAGTGCATTTGCTATTTAAACAACGTGGCGCTGTACGTGAAAATGATAACTGCGTTGGGCTGAAACTAGCAAAAAACACTTGCGTCGCGCCGGGTGTAATAGGGCCCGTAGACCTACACAGGCAAGTTTTTTTGACCTTATGTAGCCCCGGCCCTTTTCAGTGCTGCGCTCGTTGTGTTCTGTCTTCCGGTTTGTATTTCCACAGCATGAAGGAAAGATCTTACGTATTTATGAATGAACCGGTCGTTTTAAAATCTTACCTGTCTACTGACATTTGATACATCCGCTTCAAACATTACAAAGCTCATGATAACTTTCATCAACTCTACATTAAGTAAATCCACTTCAGAAACATACAAAGCGACCGAAAAAACGGACGTTCAAACTCAAAATTCTGAAGATGGCTGCGCAATTTTTTTCTCTGATGCTTAAGGTCTAGTTACGTTCAAAAGTTTAGGGTCAGTAAGATTTTGAAGGAAATTAATACTTTTATTCAGAAAGAATACTTTAAATTGATTTTAAATTGACCAAAAGTCATAGTAAAAACACTTCTGTAATGGCTAACACTTTACAATAAGGTTGTATTAGTTAGCATTAGTTAATGCATTAGTTACATGAACTAACCATGAACAAAACCTCCGTTCAGCATGAGTTAATCTTTGTTAACGTTAACACACATATATTAATGCATCTGTTCACTTTAACAGCACAATTAGTTAATGCATTAGTTAACATGAACTAACCATGAACAGTGCCTGTGGCTTTACTGTTTTTGTAAGGTTATCTTACTGTACATATTTACTTTAGTTTACACAGCAGTTGACACACACTGAGGATGAACATTTCTAACTCACCATCTCACTCTAAAGGTAGAAATGCTGTACCTTACCAACATTATTAAAGAAAGCATGTATTAATGGTTTTGAGAACCTTATTATCAAGTGTACACTATTTCAACATGAACTGATGTGTTAACATTTGTAGGTTCATTACAAAGCAATAAATAATAATAAATGCTTTGTTAATGGAAAGTCATGTTAATAAAGAGTTAACACATCAGGTAATGTTGAAATAGTGTACACTATACAATAAGGTTCACACATTTCATTAATAAATGATTTGTTAATGGTAAGTCATGTTAATAAAAGTCTACAAATGTTAGTAACCCATCAGGCAATGTTGAAATAGTGTACACTTTACAATAAGCGTCACAAAATGTAAGTAATGATAGTAAAGTGTGTATAAACATGAACAATCTATCCGTTGATGTTCAGATGGTTTCCACTTTTATATTTAACAACAGCCCAAAATCAATGGCTTATTAAATAATGTTGGTAAGGTACACAAAAGCATTTTTACCTTTAGAGTGAGATGGGGATGTTCATCCTCAGTGTGTGTCAACTGCTGTGTAAACTAAAGTAAATATGTACAGTAAGATAACCTTACAAAAACAGTAAAGCCACAGGCACTGTTCATGGTCAGTTCATGTTAACTAATGCATTAACTAACTGTGCTGTTAACGTGAACAGATGCATTAATATATGTGCGAGTTAAGATTAATGCTGAAGAGGTGTTGTTCATGGTTAGTTAACTAATGCATTAACTAATGCTAACTAATACAGCCTTATTGTAAAGTGTTACCCTGTAGGGTTACAAATCTGTTCTTAATGATCAATAATGATAAGACATGTTTCTTGAGCATCAAATCAGCATATCACAATGATTTCTGAAGCATCATGAGACACTGTAGACTGGAGTAATGATGCTGAAAATTCAGCTTTACCATCACAGAAATACATTTCACATAAAAAGGTTATTTTAAACTGATGATGATCTCTCTCTCAGACTGTGTTTTTTTATATATATATATATATATATATATATATATATATAAAATAACAGTCTGTCACACCTCACTGAAAGAATAAGTAGGTGTGTCTAATCTTTTGAGGAAAAGTGTATGTTGTTACTTCAGGTATCAAACCAAAACTTAATTTTCATAATCAGAAATTACTGTTAGTACACGGTTGCATGAATGGTGGACAAACAGTTTTCTGATTTACGAAATCATGCAAAATCAACACACGCAACAGAAAAAAAAAAGAGGAAGTGGAACTCAGGTGTGTGCTTGCCCCTTCATTTCCCCTTTCTCCATTCAAGGCCACACGTCACCCCACCCTCTTGTCTTAGTCCTAAAATCCTGTTTGCTCATACATTGTCTGTCATCCAAATCTGACACCGATTGGCTCCCTAGGCAAGATTGTGATTTGCAATTGGATTTACTGTCTCGTTCCAGGATGTGGCTGTAACTGTCCTCAGTCTGACTCAGACCCTGTTGCTGAGGTAATGAAAATACTCATTTGCATGGGCACCACAGATTTGTTTACCAACTGTACTAGAGAGGCACTGTTTCCACCCTGATGCAGACACTGATTTATGTCCCTAACTTTTTAGACAGGCGAGCAAGTGTGCAGGGCGCAGATGGGGAACAGGTCAGCAGTGGAAGTGATGAGATTTTCGAGCAACTCTCTTCAGCTTTTTTCTCAATAAGTTCCTCTTTGCTGAAAGACCGCACATACCTGTCCTGACCATGTTTTTCTTTTGTGATCAGGTGCTACCCGTGGTTTAGCATTCTGAGCCAACCACAGAGGTGTGTAATGTGTGATTTGTATTACAGTACGGTGCAGATGGATTGGATTTTCCTAACTGTCTCTTGTTTGAGAGGGGAGGTGTGCGTAAAGCTGTGTCAGTATAGGAATTTGTTTGGCAAAGCAGCTTGAGCTCCACTGATGGGGAGTGACTTGAGAAGAGACGTCAGTAAATCTCTGAGTTTTTTAGTCAACATGTTTGCACAACTAAGACTAAGAAGTTCCAGTTGGTCAAAGTGTAATGACAGGAATCATCCCATTCATAGATATACATTTCTTTCTTGTTTCGCAGCACTGCCTTTGTCTTCCAGGCTCTGGCCCACGAGGTCCATTCGTTCAAACACATGAAGTTTACAAACCTGCCAGGCAGGAGATTTGCATGTGGAGTTCCAGGTACCTATTTGAATGAAGCTTTATCTCCAGTCACACCAGAGATTTCACACAGCCTCCGGCAGTGTGCAGAACCATCGGCAGGGCCAACGGAACTGTGTATCCGGATCCTCGACAGGGCGGAGACACAAGAAGACAAACACTGCAAAGCCTTGTTTGCTGACTCTTCTCATTTTTCACTGGACTGATTTCTTACACATTTACAGTACGTGCACCCCTCCCCCTTCTCTTCATCTCACATCTAGATTTAAAAATCCACTGTTATGAATTATTGATCAAGCACTTACAGCTGATTTCAAACAATAGTATTTATTTAGCACTATTTTTTGTGACAAGAATCTATAAATAACACAACAACAAAAAAGTTCAGTCTAAACACTAACATACAATCTTACTACTTTTTATGCTAAAATAAAATAAAATGAAAGGCATATGTTTGGACTCCTTCATGGTGGCAGTACCTGGCATGTGGATATCATTTAATAGTTCAAATGGACATTTGATGAATTTTCTGCTTGTCAGATTACAGTTTTGATGGATTATTGGATAAAATAAAGAGTCATTTTGAAATCAAATGACAGGTCTCAATGAAATGTTTGTGCGACTTTCTTCTGTAATATTCTTCTGTGTCATTTTGGACCCCATTGACTTTCATCAGAAAAAGTTCTTCTGTTTCACAGAAGAAAAAAAGCCTTAGGTTTATAGTCATATAAATGTTATTTATATAATATTATTAGTATTTATGAATATTCTCATTTTAACTTGCTCACCCTTAAGTTGTTCCAAACCTGTAAGAGTTTCCATCTGTTGAACACAAATGAAGATATTTTAAAGAATGTTGTTAACCAGACAGTTGATGGTAACTGTATTTTTTTCCTACTATGGAAGTCAGTGGCTATTGTCAACTGCTCCGTTACTAACATTCTTTAACACATCTTCTTTTGTGTTCAACGGAAGAAAGAAACTCATACAGGTTTGGAACAACTTGAGGGTGAGCAAGTGATGACAAAACTTTAGTTTTTGGGTAAATTATCCCTTTAATTTTAGTTTAAGTAATTTTAGTAATTTTCATCATTTTATATTTATAAATGATGACAGAATTTTGAGTGAACTTATCCCTTTAACATGAGTCTTTTTTTCCAGCAACAGCCTTTGGTGCTCTTCATTTGCTCCCCGCTGTCCGCCACGCCATGTACAACCTCCGTTATTTAAGGGTGTGCTGGCTCTCGTGGTGTCTGCGAAGATCTACCTTCCTCTGGAAGCCTTTGGAACAGATCTCGCAGCCGAACGGCTTGAATCCGGTGTGTTTGCGACTGTGTGTGATGAGGTTGGAGCTCTGGCTGAAGGCCTTGCCACACACCTGGCATTTGTGAGGTTTCTCACCTGCAAAACAAACATAACCATTTAAAAAAAAATGTCATTTGAAATCTATTAAAATCTTTGCTTTAAAAAAAAACCATGAAGCATGAAGCATGGATTTGCGTGCCACCCAGATTTGTTCTGTTTTCCAACACGGGAGTGGCTGTCTGCCACACGCAAAGGCAACTTTCAGAGAGGCATCAGGAAAGCAGGAAGACCAGCTATGCAAATCAAGACGTTATTTGTTTAATCTCCGTTTCTTGATTTATCTGTAGCTGTGCCGCTCTTAGAAACACACCCTAGAAAGCAAGCCGACTTCAGCATCTGATGTGAATGTATCTGTTCAGCATATTTAGTTTTAATGATTTACAGGGAATGAGTGTAGAGATAACATGTATTTCCAAATAATATATGAAGGGTTTTTTGGAAACTGTTATTTAGGGGGCATACCACACCAGCAAACCACATTTGCTTTTTATCACAGATCTCTTTTCAACCACGACAGCAAACACACAGTCACACATTGTGGCGTCTCACCTGTGTGGATGTAGGTGTGTTTCTTCATATCAGATTTCTGGTGGAATCTCTTTCCACAGTACTGGCAGGGGTACGGCCGTGTGTCCGAGTGGATCAGCAGGTGAGTAGACAGCGTTGAGGAGCGTTTGAAGGTCTTTCCGCACATCTTGCATGCAAAACTTCTTTCCTTTAAACACAACAACAACAACAAAATTAATTCTTTCATAGCCATTATCCAAATGCCAGCTGATATCCAATGGGACTAACTGGATCAGCATGGTTTGCTCTTACCTGAGAGTGGACGTTCATGTGCTGCTCTAAGCTAACTGCGTGGCCAAAGCTCTTCCTGCAGATGCTGCATCCAAAGGGACGTGTGCCACTGTGAGAACGTCTGACGTGAACCTCCAGTCCATGAGGGGTGGAAAACACCTGGAGAAGAGGACAGAAACCACAAATGGAATTGAGATATTTGTTTAATGTTTTTAAAGAAGTCTCGTATGCTCATCAAGCCTGCATCTATTTGATAAAAAATACAGAGAAAAACAGTAATACTGTGAAATATTATTACAATTTAAAATAAGAGTTTTTATATGCTTTAAAATATAATTTATTTCTGTGATGCAAAGCTGCATTTTCAGCATCATTACTCCAGTCTTCAGTCACATGATCCTTCAGAAATCATTCTAATGTGTTGGAAATTTTTTTAAACTTTTTCTTTTATTTTTTTAAAGAAATGAATACTTTTATTCAGCAAGGATGTGTTAAATTGATTAAAAAAATATATAGTAAAGATCTATTGTTAGAAAAGATCTCTATTTGGAATCTCTATTTCATCACTGAATCCTGAAAAAATATTAAGCAGCACAACAGTTTCCAACACTGATAATAAGTGAATCAAATAGGCATATTAGAATGATTTCTGAAGGATCACGTGACACTGAAGCCTGGAGTAATGGGCTGATGAAAATGCAGCTTTGCATCACAGAAATAAATTATATTTGAAAGTATATTAAAATAGAACACCATTATTTTAAATTGTAATACTATTTCACAATATTACAGTTTTTTTCTGTATTTTTGATCAAATAAATGCAGCCTTTGTGAGCATTAGAGACTTCTTTCAAAAACATGAAAAACAGTAATGTTTCCAAAATTTTGATTGGTACTACACACACACACACATTTATATATAATAATTTTATATATTTTATATATTTTTAGATATAAATTATGCGTGTGTATTATAGTTTATTTAGAAATTAAAACTATACATTTTTAAATAATTAATAAAAAATGTTTTTAATAATACTATATTTTTATTAAAATAAAAATATACATAACAAAACCTATAAATAAATAAATATCTTACCTTATCACAGGTGATGCAGTGGTAGGTGTTAGATGTAGGTGAGTAGTGTGTACTGCAATCCAGTGGTTGTTGAGTCTCCGAGCTCTGCTTCAGATGAGCTCCGTACAGGCTGCTGGCGTGCTGCAGGAGCGATGGAGAGAAGCCCATCTGCCTGAAGTCATATGTTGTGGGAACATGATCCCAGGCATAAGAGCTCTTGTAGTAGGGAGGAAACTCTGCCAGCTGAGGCTCTGTTGGAGGTAAAGTGAAATCATTAAGATGATGATTGTTATTGCGTCTAAATCTGCCCTAGAGATGTCACATGATACTTAACATGTTTTTTTTTTTTTTTAAAGATGACTTACACACGCAGGTATTTATGCCAGTGCGCCGCACACACTCACCAGATAAGTAAAACGGTCGTCTGGTTGTGATGGGCAGCTCAGGTAGAGATGGTACCGGGCAGTCGGGCTCTCGCTCACACTTGATGAAGTCGTACGGGTCTCTGTGGGAAGGTCGAGTGACTGAATCTACCTGGGGCCGCTCTGGGGAATTAAGTTTCTTTGTCTCCAAAGGGACCAGTGCTGGGACTAAGAAATCACAAAGATTGTAAATTGCATGTGGTTGCAAGGTTACAGGTTGTAACACAAAAGCAACCAAAATTAAATACATTTTAATAACATGCATAATAATTTTTTATATATATATATATATATATATATATATATATATATATATATATATGTGTGTGTGTGTGTGTGTGTTTAATAACACATATATATATATATATGTTTAATAACATATATATATATATATATATAATATATATATATATATATATATATATATATATATATATATATATATATATAGAGAGAGAGAGAGAGAGAGAGAGAGAGAGAGAGAGAGAGATTTTATCTCTGAAATAACTTTACTTTTCAAGCCATTTTTGCAATAATGATTGCAGGGATGTATGACGTCAGTTTGTTTTGCTTCAGATGTAAGCTATCTGTTTTATATATGAAATGCCACTTAGTTTTATATTTTGTTTTCTAATGCAATGACATTATTATGCAAAAGCATTCATATATTTTTAATACTCGCTGATCTATCCAAATATTATCCATCCAGCATCTCCACACTAAAGCCACTTTAGATACGGTTATTTGTGCAATTAAATGGAGGTGTGTATGTGTACATGAAAACCTATGGTAGCATGAGACTGACAGATCTGAGATTGTACCTAACACTTAATTACACCAATTACATTTTCTCCAAATGAACCCTATAAAGAACAGTTATAATCCAGTGACAGTCTCTCTAGTTTGAATAGGCCTAGTTTTGCATATTCGAAACATCCACCCTAACCGCTAGGCAGTTTACAAACTTCCATGGAAGCCTATTGATGGCCAAAATGCTGTCTTGAGTAAGCAGCTGTCAAGGTTTTGAGACACAGCCCTAGAATCAACTAACAGTCTTTGTCCCTAACCCTAACCCTAACCCTTACCAGCCTGAGACTGGAGCATCACAAACATCAATCTGACAGGTGCTCAGCACATCCGCTCACTAAACATTTATTTCCTCCAAATAAGAGAATTAGAGATGTGTAATTATGCAGAATGAATATAAAACCTACAAAAACCAACAAAACTGAATTTATTTGTATATGCTAAACTATTTAAAACGCATTTTTTTTCAAAATAATAAAATAAAACCTACTGATCATTTTTAAATTCAGTATTACTGAAATATAATAATGCACTTTACTTGTTTTGGGCGCTGGGTTCGGAAGTTTCTGTTCACTTTGCTCGGCGTCGATGGGTCGGTGCACATTGTAGGACTTTTTACTTTTCACCAAAAATGATCGTGGCATGATTCCGTGATTCTGTAAAAGGAGATTAGTTTAATGTGATACTTCCATTTTCATATTTGTATGATCTACGTGTAAACTTGCACATGTCCATAACTATTACAAAACAGTAAAATGTTCCATCGAAATATAAAGTGACAATAAAATAAAATTCCTATGTCATATTAAAACAAACAAACAAACAAAAAAAAAAACAATCTCTTGTAAGATTCTGTCTAAAAAAATGAATGAAATCATAAAGTGAAGGATTTACACAGTTATTATAGGCTACAATATTTGATGTTGATGTTTTGAAAGTTGAACTTTCAGTCGAACTTTTCTCTGGTTTGAGAACATTTTATAACATATGTTGGGCCTAAATCAAATATACCAAATTACTGTTGAATAATAAATATGAATTATTTAGATATAAATATTTATACATATATTTTAATAATAATAATAATAATAATAATACGCTTGAGGTTGAAAAAATAAAATTAACTTTGAAATAACTGTATTATATGAAATGAGCTAGCTTACCTAAACTGGTGCAGATCCTGATTAAATGAATGCCCTTTGATTGTTTGAGTCGCAAACTTCGCGATGAAAAGTGCTGGGAAATCCGTTGTGATGTTTAGAAACTTAAGCACTGCATCGCTGTGAGTTGGTTGCGTGGAGTTTTCTCAACTCCCCCTCCCTGATTTTCAATCCGATAATTCTGCGGTGGAATCTGACTGAGCTTTCAGCCAATTACAGGCGGAGCAGGTGCGACATTTGACTACTAAACGCAAACACATCCTGGTAGACACTATTTGACATAATGGTTTAAAACTAGTACATTTAAGATATTTTAACAAATGTTAGTTATCATTTTAAACTGACAGTTGTAATATTTGTTTACATTTTTAAGCCTATATAATATTTTTTATTAGGGGCAGGCAGGCTGTTTACGTTATTAGTCCGCATCTCTACATCTCTACGGTGCGTTCAAAATGTGAATTGGTTAACAGAGCAATGCTTTAAAGATTCGTGATATTTCGTTGTCTCGAATCATCTGCTGCCAATTTAGTCATTTATCATCATTGTTATTGGGCATCTATTGACTTATCTCCTGTAAAACAGCTAGCGGGCTTAAACATAAGACCATTAAACCAGCAACAAACTTTGCTTTAACGTACCCCTCAAAAATACACACCAAACCTGTAATGTTGGTAAGTTACCTCAGAATGTTTGCTTACTTTTATTTGCACAGTTGTGTTTTGGTTGCAGCCTCAGGCGTTTTATCTTTGATTATTAAAAGCAGAACTATAGGCTAATAATTCATTGTTTGTAAAACTAAGCGCTGGAAGACTCTTAAATGTTTATCTGTCGAGTGTCTATAATCCTGGTGCGTTTTGCTCATTTGATAATGTTCATTTAAAGATTTACCGGGATCACTTTTATATTGCCTTGTGCGCGCGCATTATGGGGTCGATTAATGTATTTACGCCCCCGTGTGGATTTGGTGGTGAACTTGTAGCTGACTGTTCAAAATATAACTTAAAAATTCTTTCTTATAGGGGTCTTAAGAGTGTGTGTTGCAGTTTTTCTTTTTTATTTAGCTTTTATTTACCTTGTATAAAAATACAATGTTTGCTGAGAACTCAAATATGCATTAGGTTAAATTACAAGCGATAGCTATTTTCACGCGAACTATTTCACAGTTCGCTCAGAATCGCAAATTCTATTATCGCAAGGATTGCATTATAAATTTAGGCTATTATGAGCCGTAGTAAAGGAGTCATTATCAGTAAGAGTCATAATTTTCCTCTGAGCTGCCGTCTAGCAGAGTGGCGCAGCGGAAGCGTGCTGGGCCCATAACCCAGAGGTCGATGGATCGAAACCATCCTCTGCTAATAGTTTTTTATTTTTTATTTTTATTTTGTAATGTTGAGTGATTTAAAGATAATAACTTGTAAACTAAAGGATGAAATACAACCATGGATATTATTATAGGTAACTAAAACCATAAAAACACAATGCGTAACAAAATAATGCAAGTTATTTTATTTCAGATAGCCTATTTTTGCAACATTTTTCATTTAGTTTAACATATGATCCCTCCTGCAGGTGGTGAGCCCACGGGAGGGTGGCCCCACGTCGCTCATTCGGGCTGAGCCCGGCCGGGCCCCATGGCTGCGCCAATGCCGGGCGACGTCTCAGTCCTTGTTTTAATTAGACTCATATTGGGTTTGTGAACTGCTCTTAGTCTGGCCCGTCACCAAGGACCTGTTTGCCTTGGGAGACCCTACCAGGGGCATATAGCCCCAGACAACATAGCTCCCAGGGTCATTCGGGTACTCAAACCCCTCCACCACGATTATCAATATATATTTGTCGAGGGCCCCTGTTACTCAATTCCACTATTACCCCCTGTCCAACATCCCTGCATGTTAGTATCAGAGATTAACAAAAAGCACATAGGAAAACACTATCACTATCAACAATTCAGGCGTTAGAGCAATTTGGACTATTTTGAGGGAATACATCTTTAATGTAATTAAATAGAGGTCTGTGACCATGATTAACCACTAGAGGGACATCTTCACTAAAACACTCATCCAGATTTAACCATTACTTGCATTTATAATAGGCCAACTCCGTATGTTATTTTTCACTTCTTATATTCATGCTCTTTTTGATAAGCATGAGTGTACAAAATTAACCATGACTGTAAGATGAGATAAATAATGATGAGTCTAATGGTAGGAATGGATAAGGCTGTGAAGTTATTGATCTTAGCAGTGATCTCACCCTCATGTGATTATATCTTCATGAGCTTTATATCTTCTTTTGTGTTTCATGGAAAAAAGGGTTTACATAGGCCTACAGGTTTCCAATAACATGAGGGGTGAACACATGATGTATGTCATCGCCATTTTAATTTTGGGTGACCAGATTTTTTTATTGATTTATATTTGCATTGTAAGTTTACTTCTTTTGCCTTATTTTTTTTTTTTTATGTATAAAAGAAATACTTTTTAAATGTAGGCCTAAACTGTTTATTAGCCTTTCGATTTTCAAGCTAGTTATGTCCTTTCACCATTCATTCATTCATTCATTCATTCATTCATTCATTCATTCATTTATTTAGCTAGTGAAAAAAACGTATAGTTTATTCTATTTGGATTTTAAGCTAGTTTATTACTTATTTATTTACGTAGGCCTATAGGCCTATGTATGGACTATGTTTATAAAAAGTGCTTAAATAGTTTATTATAGGCCTGTTTGAATTTTAAGGTAGTCTCGTTTATTTTATTTCCCTCACCCCGTAGGCTATTAATCTATTTATGTAGACCTATGTTTATGAAAAGTAGGTAAGGTTACTTTTAAACGTAAATAATTTATTTGCCTATATTTAGATTTTAAGATAGTTTACTTTATTTTTATTTGCTCCTATGTATGTATGTATGTTTAGAAAAAAAAAAAAAATAAAAAAATGTAAATAGTTTATACTTCTGGTCCGATTCAGCGTCTCCACTCGCCACCTGAGTCACGCGAAAACCGCATTACAGAGCGCTGCATCCCTCCACCCTTCAGAAAAACAACTCGGGGCCTAGCTGCAGGATTCTCTAAAACTTTCATACATGAATCTAACTCCCACCACAATTCACTGTATTTATGAAGTATGACCGCTTGTCATTTCTCAGAATATTCACGTTATATATCAACGTTCTGCATCCAGATAATGGCGTGTTTTTGAGCTCTCAGGGATTATTTCTCCTGCACAGTTGCGGATGGTGACCGCGCAGGGAGGGGTTGTGAGGTGTTCAAGATGGCGGCGCCCTGTGGAGTGCAGTTGCTCTAACAGGTAAACAGGTTTATTAAACGAAGATTTTTATGGTTGTATTTTTACATCATACGTAGTGACAGTCTAGATGTTAGATTTGCGCCCTCCTCAGTATTTTACGTGCATTAAAGAGTCTTTCCGGCGTTATTTCTGGTTTGCACTAAGCTTGTCGATAATAAGCCTCTCTTGCTTGGGACTGTCAGTGTCAGTGAAATAATAGTCCTCATTGATTGTTACAGTTCCGAAATTAATCTCAACAAATCTCCTCGTGCATATGCACGAGTGTAAGGGGGAAGTTGTCATGCATGGGGTATGTTACATTTTGCTGGCGCATTTTTTGGAGACAGTCCCGCAGATTCTGGCCATTGTTCTCGCGCGCTGTTTACGCCAGTGGTCATTTCAACACAGCTGCTGTCAGTGCATGCAGCCTAAACCACAACATCTATATGCACATGTTTGCACTGTTATTTTGCCCCATGTATAGGTTAAAATATAGACATATGTTGTGGGATTTGCTGCGCGTGTGCTTTTAAACCAAACAGAAATCCTTTTGCAGGCGAATCATTTCATCGTTTCAAGCGATTGCCTTAGTTTTATTTTATGATCAATGCATATCGCAATAATTTGAACCACGACGTCTTCTATTTATATTAGTCATTTAATTTTTACGTGTGTGTATATATATATATATATATATATATATGCATATACTTTTGTTTTACATTTTATTTTAAAAAGTCTGCTTACTTGCAAAAAACACATTTCTCTACCTATATAATGGATGTGTAAATGACATATAAACTTCAAGAGAGATTTGAGACCCAAAACTCAGTTAGGCTTCGAAGAGCAAGAAGTTTTCATGACAGTTTATACACAACCTCTTAAAGGAATTTGTTTATGTGGCACTAAACGTGGCATATAAAGCTTCTTTGTGCTGTTAACAGCCCTGTTTTCCAGTTGGCAGGCACAGCCACAGTTCGCGATGAGGTCGTCCAGAACTTCATCTTATTAGTGTGATGCATGCTCTTATTTTGTAGGATATGATCATGAAGTTAATCAATGAACTTCTTCATATTTCCATTGAGGGGTCAGCTTGCCATCACCCTTCCCTAGATGGTTGTCATCTGGCACAAAGTTATGCTTAGAGCAGTGCGTTGTGTTTTATAGCCACTGTTTGTTTGGTGAATAACTGGAATGGTCTCCAGCAAGGAGAAAGTGTCGTCTTTGCAGTTGATTATGTTGCATGCGTGGCTGTCAACTTGAAGTCTTGGTGACTCACATTATTCTCAAGATTAAGCTGGTTAAGATGTAGGTTAAGACCCAAATCTTATTTTATTAGACCCAATTATTGCTGTGGGGATGTGGCAGCCTTTTCAGTGTCAAATACAAAGAAAAATAGCTATTATATATGAGGAAGATGTCCTGATAGTTGCTTTAAGCATCAGGGCTAGTGTGAGAGTGTTTCGAGGCACTACTGGAACTTTTACTAGTGTTGCATTGTTACTGCATTTTTTTTTTAATTACATTTTTATAATAATTTACAATCATACAAACAATAATTTGTTTTTCTGTTATATATTGTACACAGCTCTTGTAAACTGTGCTGATTTACCATTCCAAACTTTGGACGGTCAGTAAGATTTTTAGTAATTAATACTTTTATTCCTTAAGGATGCATTAAATTGATCAAAAGTGACAGTAAAGACATTTATAATGTTACAAAAGATTTCCATTTCAAATAATTCTGTTCTTTTGAACTTTTAATATTGAAAATATTAAGCATCACAACTGTTTTCAGCATTGATAATAAAAAATGTTTCTTGAGCATCAAATCAGCATATTACAATGATTTCTGAATGATCATGTGACACTGAAGACTGTAGTAATGATGCTGAAAATTCAACTTTTCATCACAGGAATGAATTGCATTTTAAAATCTTTCCATCTGTACATGCATACATGCATAATTATTTATACATTTTTCTTTTTTTCCTTTCACGTACTGATGTGTAAATGTATTGCTTATGAAACTGTTTATGATATTTGTGTCAGACCCAGGGCCTATGAAAATGTTGGCAGGACATGTCAAATTTTGAGCCACTGGTCTAATAGTGCGAGCAAAAGCCCTAAAAATGCTGCTGTATCACTCCATTGATAGTCACACTTCACTGCTCAACTTCAAAATAGTGTGTTGCATGTGCATAACATGATACAGTGTTCTAGTAGTGTATTCTAATCAGATTGAGGCATGTCTCATGAATGTTCTTTGACTTCATCTAAGTGTTAACCTGATGTTGTCAGGCTGGTGTGACAACTGCTGACTTTTGTCGTGTTTGTGCAAGAACAGGTCGCAACATGTGAATCTTGTATGCTTTAGAATTTGTTGCACCAGTTGTTTACTTTACTGAAACGTCAAACCCACATGATCACAGTTGATGTTGATGATATCAAGTACTCTTTATAATGGTACATCATAATTCTGTGTGAACTTTCATGCACGTTGCAGTGTTTTTATCACTCGATTGGAAAGTTTACTTAAAGGGGTCATGAACTGCATTTTTATAAAAAAAAAAAACTTAGTGTTCTCTAAGGTCCACTTATAATGTTATCAAGATTTTTACATCAAAAAACACCCTAACTTAGAAGTAATTAGCTATTTTCTATTTTTGACCCTTTCTTACAAACACTCCATTTTGAACGGCTTTCCACATTCAAGATTTGGAAGTAAACACCCACTGCTATGATTGGGTAACACTTTTGCATATTAAAATAATTTAATTTAATTCTGTCATCATTTACTTACCCTCAAGGTGTTCCAAGCCTGAATGAGTTTCTTTCTTTTGTTGAACACAAAAGAAGATATTTTGAAAAATGTTGGTAAGCACGCGATACCAGCATTTCCCTCTCAGCAGTTTTAGCGCTGTTGAACGGATTCTTAAAACCTCTGATTGGCCATTGTGTTCACACCATAGACTGTAAAAAAAAAATATGGACGACGCAACTTCATTCTCTTCCGCTGAAGTTATTGAAGCCTCCGGAGGTCCGAATATGGCGCTGACATCTTGCGCAGATTTGGGACCGAGTCTGCGCAGTAGAGATCTCGGGACCGGAATCTGCGCAGTAGAGAGCAGGAAGTAGAGGCGCAATATCAAAAGCCCGCCCACACTCTCGCAGATGCAGAACAATTAATTATGTCTGTGTGAAATAAACAGTTATGGAAATGTAGAAATTAAAGCTAAAGCTCCAATCTCCTCCCAAAAATCCAGAAAAAAGTCCATTAGTGCCTCAGTGACAACTTCACTCAGAGAAGCTCAATCTCAGCTGTCAATCATGATGTCGCACCCCCTGTTTTTATAGCATCAAATAACTAACTAAAACTAAACTCATTTAAAAAACTAACACTTGAAATGAAATGATCATGATAAAAACTGCCTACAATGACAGTTATTTGTTATTTAATTATTTAATCAGTTATTTAGTTATTTGACGTATAATTTGATTTAGTTTGTCTCGCGTCCATTAGAAAACACGGAGGGGCGGGGGTTATGACCTATACTATCATTGTAGCCAATCACAGACATACAGCTCTGGCAAAATTTCTCAATGTTAAGTGGTCCCTTAATTTTTTCCAGCGCAGTATGTTGAGCGTGTGAACACAATGGCCAATCAGAGGTGTTTAAGAATCCGTTCAACAGTGCTAAAAATGCTAGAGGGAAATGCTGGTATCGCGTGCTTACCAACATTTTTCTTGCGTCATAATGTGACACAATCCAAAACTAGAGATTTCAATAATGGCTGTTTATGAACTGACAAGGAAGTTTTGAGTTCTGAAACTTACAGGATATTTTTGTAGTAAAATGATCTCTTATATGTCAAAAGATCAAGGAAAATTTGATTTCTCAATTCATGACTGTCTTTACTTAAAGACAGAAACTGCTAAATGTTCTCATAAATATTTCATCAAGACAGGCACTTCTAGACAAGTGAAGTGATGTTAGCCCTCAAATGTCTTTTGCAGTGGTGCCTGGAGACTGTATCGGCGGGCAGCCCTGGAACCCTTCCAGGCTGGACAGGACACGGGACGCTGTGAGAGTGACGTCTGAAAGTCCTTCCCCTCTCCCTTGACTGTTTCAGAGACACCTGCCTCTGAACCCTCCATACCATCATGTCCAGGGAACAGCTCAGCGTAGGGGACCTGCTTCCCCTGCTGGAGACCTCTGACCTCCGCCAGCTGGATGAGATCAAGGGCCTCATCAATGAACACCTCAGCACAGGTCCAGCCAAGTTTGAATGTTGAATTTATCACTTCATGATATTTGCTATGCGATTCATATTCAAATTCCTGCAGGGTTTTATTGCATGACTGACTGTCAGTGTGGATTCACGTTTTGCAGATCGAGGGTCTGTGCTACTGAACGGCTTGGTGGATTATTTCCTGGAGACCAACTCCGCCCAGGCAGTGCACATCCTGTCCTCAGTGAGGGAGCCACACGATAAGGTGAATAATTGCTCGCTGATTTTTCATTTTTATTGCTAAAACTGTCTTGAACCTGCTACACAGCAGAGAATTTTCACATTCAATTTAAATCCATGTTCTCTGGGCTTTTCTGCTAAAATAAAATCTTGATGGTTCAAACTTTGAACTTTCAAAATTATACATTTTTGTATTATAATTTTACAGTTGTACTATATAAAAAAAAGTATTTTTTTTATATAATACTATTACAGTTCAATATTATTAAAACACATTTCTTATTTTAATATCTTCACAAAAAAATCATAATAGTTGTTATTATTATTAATAACTGGGATCGTGGCCTATGATACCTCAAGCTTTGGGTAAGACTATGGCCCTGTCCCAAATGGCACACTTCATACTTACAGTCTTGCTGCTGCCTGCGCGTGGCCGTTAAGTTCACCAGACAGTAGTATATAAAAACTATATAAACTAACTTCACTTCACCAACTTGCTATAATAACTGATATAGCAAGATATTTTCTTCTTGCTGTATAAATACATTTATATACTTCATATTCTTCAATCTTTGGCAGAAAGGAGGGAAATTAATCTGATTCTCTCACAAGAAGTGAACTGCAATTTCTCTATGTTTCAAGGCATGTTATTGGCTGTTCGCTACTGATGTCACACTTTCATGTGCACATGCTCCATGATTTCAGGACCAAAACCTGAGTTGAAAGTTTTGTGATTGGATTGGTTTGGTTTTGTCAAATAATCCTGTAACCCTGAGTTTGTTCAACTACCATCATGGTACGGGCCCCAGATCTTTGAAACCAAAAATATGCTATAGAAAGTAAAAAATTTTTGTAACTATATTTTGAGTGGCCTTATAGGAAACATTATAGTTTCTGACAAGGATGTCATTATTATAGTAATGACCCCCTCATGCAAATAATTATTGATGGACATGCATTAAAAATGACAAGTAGCTTGAGCACAGTTAAAATGTATTTTAATATAACCTCACTGAAAAGAGGTTTGAGAACACCCCCATTTTCAAGCTTTTCCCAAATAATTCAGCCATCGGTCAAGAGTCAATTCTAAAAACAACTCATTTTTTTAGCTTTTACCCTACCCTAGAAAAATCACACAATCATTCTAGAATGATTTAATTGTTTCCAAATAGACCTATTTTTATATCACACACACACACACATATATATATATCTCACTGTCAATGAGTACATACAGCAGGTGTGTATAATTTACGGGCAGCCCATATTCTTAAGGTAAATAAACACCTGTGGAATATGAACAAATAAAAGGATCTTTTTATCTTACCAGCTTCATTTAAAGTATTTTATTTCATTAATATTTAATAATAGTAATAAATGTCTAGGGCAGAGAACAACATTATGGTCTGCCTGGCCTGTAATGTGACTTGGCTGTATTGTCTGTTTCTTAGCACCTTTTTGATAAAATGAATGAATGCATGGCTAAAGCCCCCTGTCGCCTGCCCACTCTCACTCTACTGGGGCACGTTGTCCGTAAGCAGCCGTCTTGGATCCACAAGATCGCTCGCTATCCGCTGCTGCTATCTCTCCTCAAATGCCTCAAGGTAAGCTCTTAATGCTAAAGGTCTTTCAGATGTGCCTCTTGGTATCAAGTGCCTGGTTGTTTTGTAACATACAGTATATACAATAATTTGTGTGTTACAGACAGACACAGATGTTGTGGTTCTAATAACTGGAGTCCTGGTGCTCATCACACTATTACCCATGATTCCTCAAGCTGGCAAGCAGCATCTCTATGAGTTTTTTGATATCTTTGGCCGCCTGGCTTCCTGGAACCTGAGAAACCCAGGTAAGAGTTACTAACATTCAAATAATGTATGACTCAGTTAAATTTTTTTTTATCTCTGAGGTTTGTATTCTTTGAAGCCTCTGGATCAGTTTAGTCTCCCACAGAAATCCAAAAAATATTATGACGCCTCTTTAAAGTAACAAACAAAATGATGGTTAACTAGCTGTATGATCAATCTTTGTTGATAGGACACGTAGCGGAGGTTTATCTCATCCACTTGCACGCTAGCGTCTACTCTCTTTTCCACCGGCTGTATGGGATGTACCCCTGCAATTTTGTGTCTTACCTGCGCTCCCATTACAGCATGAAGGAAAACATGGACACTTTTGAGGAGGTGGTCAAGGTGAGCTGACACTCATACGGTTGCTTTCCCAGGAGGTTTTCTAAATACATGAGATGTAATGAAATTCATTTAAAAAAAATCATTGTTTGCTCATCCTCATATTTCCTTTATTACTTTTTACTCCCCATATTACTTTTTTTTTTTTGTTCAATAAAAGGAAAAGTGACAGTGCCTAGTAGTAGGGATGCATGAGTAATATATTGGTTATTGGCCAATATTATTGGCTGATATTTTGTGTATATTCATTTTAAAAGTAATCTTTAGCAAATCTCAAAATGAATATCCATGTTTTATGCTATATACTATAATATTGTGATGCCTAAATTCACTTTTAGCATTTGAAAATCAGGTATTAGCCATAACATGGAAATAATTAACGGTATATAATGGCATTGAAAAGTTTGGGGATTATTTAAGTGGTTTTGAAAGAAGTCTCTTATTCTTATCATGACTGCATTTATTCAAAATACTGTAAAAACAGTAATAATGCAAAATGTTATTACAGTGTCACGATACTACAGAAAATCATTCTAATATGCTTATTTGGTGCTAAAGAAACATTTCTTCTTCTTATCACTATTGAAAACAGTTGTGCTGCTAAGTATTTTTTGTGGAAACTATAAGTTTTTTCAGGATTATTTGATGAATAGAAAGTTCAAAAGAACAGTATTTATTTAAAATAGAAATCTTTTGTAACATTATAGGATTTATATGACATCATTTGATGAATTTAATGCATTATTGCTGAATAAAAGTGTTAATTTAAAAAAAAAAAAAAACTTTTAAATAGTAGTTTGTCAGAATTGTAATATTGCTGCATCAATAACCAGTAAATGTCCAAAAATGACAAAAAAAGTATCTTAAATTGACTTATGCAGAAATGGTGATGCTAATGGCTAATTAGCGATTGTGTCATTTCAGTCAAATATAACTAATCATGTTTATGTTGTATTTATGTCTTTGTATGCGTTTCAGCCCATGCTTGAACATGTCAGAATACATCCCGAGTTAGTGACCGGAACCAAGGACCATGAACTAGACCCCAGCAGGTGAGGCAATAAAGAGTCATGTACTTACTTAATTGCATAAACCATAAATGTCACTGTCGACCTTTATCCTTCATTTGCTTATTTTTTTTCTGTACAGGTGGAAGAGATTTGAGATCCACGATATTGTTATAGAGTGTGCCAAAGTCTCTCTGGACCCGAAGGAGGCGTACTGCGAAGAGGGCTATGCCAGCATGCCTGAGCATTTCTGTGCTCATCTACAACAACGTCCGGCTGATTGCACTGCCAGCCCTTACGGCGACTTCCACAGTAGCTACGGTAACCCTCATCCTGTCTGAATTAATTACTCAAACTTTGCATACTGGAGAATAGCCCTTAAAGGGGTCATATGATGCTATTTTAAAAGTTCATTATCCCTCTGGTGCTGCTCGCATGTTGGTCAAAAATTACAGAATTATATTTATTTTTTATTACAATGAAATTAATGTACTATATTTTAGTTTTAGGGGATTTTATGGTTATTTTAAATTATATTCATGGAATAGTTAAGATCCATTTAGTACCTGTTTGAGCATAGACCTTAAACTGTCATAAATCTTGAATGCTTTGGAGCACAGACTTAAGGTTGGTCTTTTTTAAATTAGACACTTGGCAGATTATTGCTGAAGTGAAAAAAGTGAAACTAAAGAAAAGTTATAGACGTTTAAGTTTATTATTAAATCTGAAACACTCTGATTTATACAAAGCCCCTCCTTTCCGAAAAACCCAGAGTGCTCTGATTGGTCAGCTGACCCAAAAACCTCAAGCGTGTCAGAAATGTAACGCACCTTACCATAATTGTTAATTTCAGCTTCTAAAGCAACTGTAAACACAGTTATTAACGTCAGTTTCTAAAAGGTGGATAATCAAGCCGATCGTTCTGAACAAATTTAGGAAGCACGACTTGAGCTTTATTTTGTGACTCTTACTTTTCAGATATGGTGTTATAATGGTTTAATTTGCCTTCTTCACACTATCAACTTCTTGTCCTGAAGTGAACTTTGACCGTATACAGAATAAAAACTGTATATTTATTTGTGTATAGCCAGCATTGAATTCTCAAATTCCCATTTTCAGAATGCCAAAGAAAGGGGTTTTGCTTTAGCTATTGGGTGGCATTATGCTGATATTTCATATTGTGACGTAGACGTTTGAGGAAATAACATCTCGACTTCTATGCTAGGTGGAATAAATCCCTTTGTGGGAGTCTATAAGCTTTGTAGCTTTGCAGATCGCAAACATACACAAACCGATACATTACACACTAAATGAAAAGGAAAACATTAATAAGCATAATTTTTTTTTATCCTAGGGATGGTGTAGTGACTATAAATAGATGCAAGGTCATGAGGAATGTGTGTGAAGTGATAAAAAGTATATCTTAAATACATGACTGAATAAAAGCATCTATAATGCATAAATGTAATGGGAAATGAAGTTAGACAACATAACCAGCATTCTAATTCAGTTACAGTCTATTTTCAGGCAAACTCTGCTTTTCTAGCAGTGGCAGGATGTTTTTTGTGGACATCATTTTTCTGTCCCTTTCCAGGAAGTTCTTCCTCAGCTCATTACTCCACCCCTCGTCAGCCTGTCGTCCCTCCCTTGGCCCTGTCCTCTTTCTCAGGGAATCAGCCCCCCTATCGCAGCCCCACTGGAACCTGTCGTCAGGTAAGAGTTTGGTGTGGAACTACCTGTTTGAATCCAATGAATCAGTGCTCTGCATATAAACTGATCCAGTGCAGGAATCGGCATCTGCTTTCCTCCTCCCTCTTGTTGTTTGTCAGCTTATCAGCTGTTGTCCATAAATCACCCATGCCTGAACCCCTCCTTTCCCGTTGCACACAAGAGCTCCCCCTCCTTCTCCCACCATGAATCATCTCCTTGTTCTCCAGGCAGGCTGAGGAGCTGAGAGGAAAGGAGGGGAGAGGTGTTGAGTCATTCCGGTGGGTGTGCAGGGCTTTAAAAAGAGAGAAACATGCCATCTCTTAGCTGACGCAGAAATGGTTGTCTTGACAACGTGAATGACGCCAGAGCGCTTTCTCCTGGCTTGTCAACTCCCACAGTCAGGACCTTGATTCTGAACCCTCTGCTGATGGAAAACAAACTGCATTGTGTTTGTGTTCTAATGAGGCTCACAGCCGTTAACATTTGGTCATATGTTAATGTTTTTTGGTGTGATAAATTTCTCTCAATTTGAGATTCACAGCTTTGTTGTGATTTGGTAGATAATGGTTATTTTAACACTTATTGGCAATCAGATCACTATCAGACAAAGTGCTCTCAAAGTAATTGAAAGATTTTTAAAATACAGAGCTTATGTTAGTTAAATGCAATTATATGGAACTAAGTTAGTGCTAGATGATGATCTAAAACTTAAAATAGGCAGAAACATTTAAATATGTAATATTGGCTAATTTAAAAAATAATAATATTGGCACATAACCAATATGTGCTTCCCTTTTTACTTTACTACACTTTTACAAGCACTATGGTATATGAAGGCACAAAGTGCAAACATGTTGTGAAACTGCTGGCAAAGTTTACATTTTGTGAAATGTCAATGTGTGTATATACACTGCTTTTGCTCAATAAGGTGGCACTTAATTTATTAAAACTAATGTGGAAGCAGTAAGATTGTGAAATATTTAGGGCTGTCATGTGACAAAAATGTAATCTAATTATTTGCACAATGTGCAGATTAATTTAATCGCACATCAAGTTTGTCTGAGAAAATACCCCCAAAAGATAATTTAAAGTCATTATTGTGTTAAATGAGAAAAGCGTCAAATGGACATTACAAAAAGTAACTCTGAACTCATGAACTCTTCCGTAATAAAGCAGCGCTGTGTGTTATTTGGAGACCCACAACAGTTCTGCTCTGGCCTTATATGTATTATTTTCAGTGGCAAAATTGAACAAAAGCAGACCATATTATGTCTAAAATATAACACAATATTAACTTCTTATTTATTGAGCTGTTGTATAAAATCAATATCACATTTAAACTTGTGCTATTCAGGACAAAAACAGCACTCGTGTGAAAAGAGGCAGGCATTTTTGCCCCAGTATCTTGAATTCTAACTGCATTCTGTAGGCTTCATCACACAATGAGTTGCCCTAGTAATGCCCTAGTTCATGTTCATCAGCAATCATCTTTATGAAATGTAAGATGAATTACATTGGTCTGGAGTGAGGCGGGGTGGGTGTGTTAAATGGATTAATAATTTTAATGCATTATTTTTTCCCATAACTAATTAATTATATTAATTATTATTAAATTGACAGTCCTAGAAATATTATTATAATTTAAATAAAATGTTTTCTGTTTCAAAACTAAATGTATTCCTGTGATGACAGCTGAATTTTCAGCAGCCCTTACTTCAGTCTTCAGTGTCACACGATCCTTTAGAAATCATTCTTATATCTTGATATGTTGCTAAAAAAACATTCCTTATTATTAATTTTGTGCCACTAAATATTTTTGTGGAAACTGGGATACATTTTTTTTTTTTTTTTTCTGGATTCTTTGATGAATACAAAATTCAAAAGAACAGTATTTATTAAAAATAATAATATGTCGTAACAATGTAAACTTTATCGTTGTCATTTTTGACCAATTTAATATTAATATTAATTATTAATTAAATATTAATTTCTGAAATCTTACCCTCTGTATAAGCAGTCCAAGGGACTTATTTTGTTTTTGCTTGTTTATTTATAGAACTCCAGCTGTGAATTTAATGCCACATATGGTGTTAAGGATTCCCTCTGGAGCCCCTCCTCCCAGTGTGGCATGGCCACGCCCCCTTCCTCCCGTGGGATGTCACCGAACCCAGAACTGTCCCAGAGTGCCTCTCACCTACCGAGCCGCCTCTACAGCACACCTGGTGACTATACTGTCTATGCTTGTTCAGTCAACTTTGATATTTAGCATGGCACAGGTAGGCACATCAGGGTGTCCATTCCCTCAAGCACTAGTATGAATTTGGTTTTGTCAACTTTCCTGCAGCAGGTGGCAAAGCCACCCCGTCCTCCAGCACCCCTGCGGCCGCCTCACCTCCTCCCAGCCTCTCCGATGAGTTTCCTCCTGTGTCTCTGCCACGCAGTACCGCCAGCCCACCATGCAAGGTACTTTTGTGGAAGATGACCTTTTGTGCAAATCTGTAGTATTTTCTTAATGAGAATACAAAAAGAAGATATTTTGAAAATGTTTTTGTTCACACATTGAAAATCAATGGGGTTCACTGACTTTTATTGTATGGACAAAAATAGTTAGTCTAGAAAGTCTTCAGTGATGACAGAATTTACATTTTTGAATGAACTATTCCCTTTTACCTTCCCTTGTTAAAACAACTTCAAGGCTGTTTTGCTTGTGTATTGTTTCACTACAAGCTGTTTTAACTTTTTTGTGCTCCATAGGACGGTAGACCTTTAGACCACACCAAACCCATCTTGGTCAGACAGGAGCCAGTCAGAGAGCTTGATAAAATTGGACCTGAAACGATCAGTCACAGAGGTATGTTACTTACACAACAGCCTGACATTTGAAGTAAAAGTTTATTCTCTTTAAAGAGTTAGTAAAACAGTTTATTTAACCATTGGCATGGTTAACATTTTAAAGTGTTGAGTGGAAAAGGCAAGTGTTAGGGGTCATTCACACCAAGGATGGTATCTATAACGATAACTATAATTTAACAATCATTGTAATTCTTTGAGTCCACACCACAACTGTAACAAGACACAGAGGATTGATATTGTTGGAAACACTGTCAGAATGATTTCTTCCAGCTGATTGACAGCCAATCAGAATCCACCCAACTTTTAAGCATTTAAAGCGGCATTGTGTGGCTATTGTGTGTTAGTGTGGATGCTAATATAGTTATTGTTATAATTATCATTCTTGTTGTGAATGGGCCTTTAGATGTGTCTTTTATCTGACCCAGATGGCAGAAGTGAGAACATCCCAATGACCCTGACCGAGCTCTCCATGTACATGAAGGAGCAAGAACAAATGAGGATCGAGAAAGAGCGGGAGGATGGTATGAACTACTGTTTCTTTCACACTCAGTGGTTGCTTGTGACCTTGTGTCTGTAGTTTCATGCCTGTTGAGTTGTCCTTTCCAAACTAACTAACTAACTAAGCCATTAAACAACAAAGATCTGGTAGTGTCTTCACAACTTATTCTATTTTCCATCCTCTTTTAGCTGCCATCACAGAGGAGCTTCTGAAGTTAACAGAGGAGAAGCAAGATTTAGCAGGCCTTCGTGGCTTTGACTCTCCGTTCTTCAACACCACGGAGACCCTGACTGGCACGCAAGAGAAACCCCTGCCCTCTTCTGTCCTGTGCGGCTCAATTCGAGACCCTCACAACGCCATTTCCACTCCTGACAAGACTGAGATCACACCCGGGGACAGAGGCAGAGTGAGCAGAGGCCCTTCCCAGGAGCATCCCTGGTCTTTCCAGCCAGTGTTCATGCCCATTGAACACCCAATGCACAGCCAACTCCATCGGAGCCCTTCTGCAGCGGAGGACGAGGCTCTGAAATACGGCCTGTGCTCCCCAAGCCCGTGCAAACCGCCACCCCTGCCATACGAGGCTCTATTTGACATGGCCCTGCCTCGGGCGGCCTCTCTCTTTGTGGGGAGGAAGACCTCAGAGATTGTGCAGCGAGTAGCCTTTGAGAGGGTCCAGAGAGGTGATGTGAGCAAGCAAGGGGAGGAGGAGGGTGTGGAGGGTGTTGTGTCTGCCTCCCCCCTGGAGGTGCTGGATCGCCTCGTGCAACAGGGCGGTGACGCCCATGACAAAGTGCTAAAGAGGTAAGCCCTTTTGCTTTCATGGTTTGCTATAATTCAAGTTTGTTGTCGTGTGGTTCAAGATCTTAGCTTGTAATCAAAAAGGTGTGAGTTGTCTCTGCTGTGTCCTTGAGCAAGACACTTAACCACAGATTATAAAGCCTAAACAGACTTTCCACGTTTCCACCAAAACGTGTGACATGACAAAATCAAGGCATATTTGGTGTTTTGGAGAGTGACTTTCAAGAGGTCCTGGCTAGTCCTAGACTAAAATACATGTTTGAACTGTTTTAACTGAAAGCAACTTGCACTGACATATCTTAAAATATGCCAGTGCCATTTTTTTTTTGTCTCAAGATGCACACCAGTAATGTTTTTTTCCCCAAGACACGTTTATAAAAGTTACTTAAATGCCCTAATTGAACTAAGGCTTAATCCTGGTTTAGTCTCCAAAAGACCAATTTATACTTCTGCGTCGAGTGTATGCTGTAGCTACATTGTAGGCTGTGTGTTGCACGCGTAGCCTATGATGTACCGTGATGCGCACCTCTCCAAACATGTAACAACTCGTCGATTCTACACAGACCGCAAGCGCTGTGATTGGTCTGCCAGAACCCCTCCCTCAGGGATACACATGCTCCCTCTGCATGTGTAACTGCATGTCAACGCGGACAAGGACGCAGAAGTATAAATAAAAATTGACACTTAGCCCACAGCGTAGAGGCTACGGCGCAAGTCCAACGCAGAAGTATAAATCGGTCTTAAGCCCTGTCTGTGAAACCAGGCCATAGTGTTTTACAAAATACAGATTGTTTCAGAGCAGCTTCACAGTACTAAATAGGCAAATAGTAGAATCAATAATGCAAATGTCTTCAAATATAAGTTAATAACTGTAAAGTTAAAAAATAATGAAACAATAAGCAACTCTACACAAGGCAACACTGGTGTTATTCAGCTCAAATCAGATCAGTGTTGAATCAGTTCAGTTCAATAACACTGTCGATTTTGAAAAATGTATTCATTATGAAACAAATCGATAAAGAAGCTCTACAGAAGACAAGAGTGTCATCATCAAGCTCAGGTCAGTTCATGTTTTGTTCTCACCTGCCATTAATATATTATAGATCAGTGTTTTTGACTGGAAAAAGACTGGAGTTGAGAAACACTGATTCAGATTTCAGAGTTTCTCATTCTTAAATAAGATTTTGCTTGGTCATTCATACGCTTGGAACGCTTGGAACTCTTGGAATTATGATATTTTTGACTCCGCTTAAACATTAGCAAAATGTTAACAACCCAGAACACCCTAACATCTGTATAACAATCTCTCAGATCACTTATGAATAACTTGTTTTCTTTACAAAATGTTAAAAATCTAGTTTAATTTCCAATCTATAAGACCTGATGGTGTTGCTCTGAGACTCTTTAAGAAGAACTGGATCAGACTAGTTGCAAATGTGCCCACTAACTCGCTTTCACACTGAAACAACTGTCTGCTTTGTCCCGTGTCACATCCACTGCCACGCAAATCAGTCCACATCGTAACAGCAGAGCCTGTGTTAACCTAAAACAATCAGAGCTCTTTCTGTCTCTCTCTCCGCCTGCCCCATACAGGCCATACTAGAAGACACATAATTGAGTTGGGTTACTGGGCTCACACAAATTGAGGTGTTTTGGCTCTGGTCAGAGAGAGTTCTGTAAAGAAAATCTTCCTCTGCCAGAAAAGCAGTGTGTCCGAAATTATTGTCACATTGCCACTGACCTTGTTGATTCCCTGTCCCCCCCACCCCTTTTTTTTTCCTTCCAACATTTCCGCAATCGCTCTCAGATTGCCCCTGCCAAGCAAGTCAGCTGACTGGACACACTTTGGAGGTAAACAACATTGCATGAGCAGAGCACACATTCAGCTACTTGTGGAAAAGCAGTTCTTTAAGAGTACAGAGAACTAATGCTGTGTTTTCAGCTGGGGATAAACATTTAAAGGCGTATTAAAGGGTTAGTTCACTTAAAAAAAAAAATTCTGTCATTAATTACTCACCCTCATGTCGTTTCAAACCCGTAAGACTTTCGTTCATCTTCTGAACACAAATGAAGATCTTTTTGATGAAATCCGTGAGCTTTCTGTCCCTCCATTGACAGCTGTAACTGACACATTTTGACGCTTCAAGAAGTTCATCAAGAGATCGTAAAACTAATCCATATAAATAGAGTAGTTTAGTCAAAATTTTCAAAAAAGAGACTCAATCACTATTTGATGAACAGGTTGAATTTAGGCATTTATTCACATATAAACATTGATCAGTGAATATAAACAGAAGCTCAACCGAACCTGCTTGACGCACGAGAACAAACCTCTTGCGGAAGCTCAAACATGTTGATGTATATTTGTCAATTACAGCCTAAATTCAATCTGTCTCTTCAGAAAATTTGGATTGAACCATTCAATTCAAATGGATTTTTTTACGATCTCTTTATGAACTTGTGTAGCTGTCTATGAAGGGCCAGGAATCTCTCAGATTTCATCAAAAAGATCTTCATTTGTGTTCTGAAGATGAATGAAGGTCTTACAGGTTTGGAACAACATGAGGGTGAGGAATTAATGACAGATTTTCATTTTTGGGTAAACTAACCCTTCAATGGATAGTACAACCAAAATTGAACATTCTGCCATCATTTACTCACCGTCATGGCTTTTAAAATATGATGTATGATATTTTGAAGAACAATGGTAATCTTAACAGTTTTGATTTCTCAAAATATCTTCTTTTTATGTTCCATGAAAGAGAGACATGAGGGTGACTAAATGACAAAAAACTTTTCATTTAAAATAACATTTTACACCTAAAGCTACGCATTATACTTATGACATATGTTTAAAATGTAAACTTATACTTAAATGTGCCATAGAAAATACTATTTTCATCACTTCAGGGTGGATGCCTTTTGGTGGCAGCCATTTTTATTGTCATGCGACTTGCTGATTAATACACACTTTATTTCAGTAACACCCCTATTATCGGACACTTAGTTGTGTAATAAATTAGACATGGGTGACAAATATACTTATCTTTAACCTATCCTGTACCTATATATGTTAGAAACTGAAAACCTTTGTTTATGAAGGGTGTTTTTGGGCATATAAGAGCCATGCAAAAAAATTGGGCACTGGTAAATCATCTACTTTAATATTTAAATTAAATAATTTAGGTTTTATATTATGCTTGAAAAGGGCTAAATGGCCTTCAATATTTCTTTTTCTTTCTTTCTTTATTCTTTCTTTCTTTCTTTCTCATGCACAGGTTCTGCTCCTATGGATGAGCTGCAGACACTGCGCAGTCAGCTGCTGCTTCTCCACAACCAGCTCCTGTACGAGCGCTACAAGCGAGAGCAGCATGCTGTACGTAACCGACGTCTGCTTCGGCGCATCATCAATGCTACCGCGCTCGAGGAGCAGAATAACGCCATGGTAACTTAAACACAATTTCATGACCTTTCGAAAAGCTTTCAGCTTTGAGTCATCGGTTAGAATGAATGCCTCTAGATATAAAATAGTGAACTGTGAATAGTTCTGTTTGGTGGCACCAGACATGTACCTTTGTTGGCCACTAGAGGCTGGCAGAGACTAATGCAGTTGATGGGATATCTGTGTGTTTGTTTCTACAGAAGGACCAGCTGAACCTACAGAGTGTGGATATCATGTCTCTGAGAGAGAGTCTGCAGGTGGAGCAGCAGAGATACCGGCAGCTTTGGGACGACCGAGAGACTGTAGTTACACGCCTGCACAGCCAGATTCGCCAACTACAGCAGGCCAGGGATGACTACTACACCAAAAACCAAGAGTTACAGGTGCTTTAAACAATTCTAATTGACTCACACATAGTACAATATTTTTTTTTTTAATGTTTTTGAAAGATATCTCTTATACTCACCAAGGCTGCATTTAATTGATCAAAACTGCAATAAAAAACGTAATATTGTGAAATATTATTGCAATTAAAAACAAATTCTATTCTATTTTTTCTATTTTACTATATTTGAAATATAATTTATTCCTTTGAAGGCAAAGCAAAATTTTCAGCAGCCATTCTCCAGTCTTCAGTGTCACATGATCCTTCAGAAATCATGCAATATACTGATATGCTGCTCAAGAGACATTTCTTATAATTATAAATGTTGAAAACAGTTGTGCTTTATTTTTATGGAAACTTTTTTTCCCAGGATTCTTTGAATAGAAAAAAAACAGCACTTATTTGAAATAGAAATCTTTTGTAATATTATGAAAATATCTTTACTGTCACCTTTGAGCAATTTAATGTATCCGTAACAAAAAACAAACAAAAAAAATGTAAAATATGTGTATATAATTTAGTGATAGCAAATGAGATGGCCAAAACATTTAGAAACAGCATTATAATTTATTATGCATCTGTGATCCTCCACTCAGAGTAAGCTACAAGAATGCCAGAAGCGAATAGGTGAGATGGAGGCAGAGCTTCAGAAGGCGAATAACAAGGTGTGCCACACAGGGCACCTGCTGAACCAACTCACTGCCAAGGTACAAATAATCACCCCCTGTCTCTTATTGGAAAAGAGCTTTCAGTCAGTTTGAGTGTATTTACTGTAGTAAGTGATGTTTTTTAATTTTGGAGTGAACTGTCCCTTTAAATGGAGTATGGTGTGATTTGTATCATTGTTCATTCTTTTTTTCAGTTGTCCTCGAGTGAAAGTATTCAACAGCAGTTGAGTTTTCTGAATAAGCAGCTGTTGCTGTTGGGAGAAGCTCATAAACTGTGTGTTCAGGAGGTGCATCAGGCCGGACCAGATACTAGCAAGGTACAAGTCAAAAGAACAAGAAGCCCAGTATCTCTTTCATCTTTGGCATAAATATGATTTACGTTATATTCTCTGTCTTCCTCCACTTCTCTCCTGTAGGAGGTGCAGATGCTGCAGATGTCCTGGGGGAAGGAGACTGAGCGTCTTAAGCAGAATCTGTTACTTCAGAGCCAAAAGCTGGATGCTGCTCAGCAGAGAGTGGCGGAGCTGGAAACTCAAATCTCAAAGAAAGAGCACCTGATCGCAGAACAAAAGAAGTTTCTTGAAGATGTCAAGGCTCAGGCCAAGTATGATCTGTTTTGGTCTCGATGAAGGCTGTTTATACCATACAAACAACTTATCTTTACATTTATTAACTCTTGAAAACTCTCCATGTTCTATATCAGGGGTGTCCAACCCTGCTCCTGGAGGGATACTGTCCTGCAGATTTCAGTTCCAACCCTGCTCCAACACACCTGTCTGTAATTATCAAGCAGACCTGAATACCATGATTAGCTGGTTCAGGTGTGTTTGATTCAGGTTGGAGCTAAAATCTACAGGGTGGTTGCTCTCCAGGACCAGGGTTGGACACCCCTGTACTATATGATATGCCTCCTTGTTTAATTCCATCATTTTACAATGTCTTACTATTGTTTTTATTTTCCTTTGCTTAGAGGGGAACTGCAGGCCTCTGAGAGCAGATATCAGGCACAGAGGCGGGTAACTCTGGCTCTGCAGACTGAGCTTTTGCAGCTCTACAGTAGGTTGGAAACGGAAGACTCCTCTGCCACTGCTTTATCCTTACCGGCAGAGGGCACCACTGAGCCTTGCAGTTCCATCGAGCCAAGGTAGGATTTAAAAAAACCTAAAAACCATAGTGTCATTCCAATATAAATCAAATATAAACATTTACGTTGCAGTTTGTCCAGTCCAACATGCTACTATTTCTGTGTTTGTATGATTTTATGAACAGCCAAATCAGGCTTTCTATATTTTTGTATTATTTTCATTAATTATTTATAGGTACTCTTTATGAGGTTCACAATTTTTGGTATCTCTGATTATAGTTGAATAGTTTGATATAGTGGTGCAACAGATCACAATGTTCGGGTCGTGTTTGAGTCATATAATTTTTCAGATCAGCCAAAAAAAAAAAAAAACTGCTAGCAAATGAAACTGTTTTCCATTCATTGTTAAAAGCACAATTTGATATACTTCGATACCACAGCAAAAGCTACTTGCCTAACTAATAAAAGACAAGTGAACAGATACTCTAAATACAAGCATAGATAAACACAATAGAACAAAGTTACAAATAAAGTAAGGTCTGACATAATGACATAGCAGCAGGTATTTATAGGCCATCACTTTAAGACCTAATTCATTGGTCTGATGTAATGATACACATCCGAATTCTTTCTCAACTGTTCACTTAAGACATAATTGACTGTGTTTACGAGAATACTTGCTGAGATGGGTATTTTGACATAATTTTGTGTGTATATGTCTGTTCAAGCGCAGGAAGACCTGAAAGAGGAATCAATTCGGTGTTGGCGATAACTGCGCCCATGTTCCGAATTGAGTTCTCTTTCGCCTCTTCTTGTGCTTGAATGGTTTAAAATCTTGCGCTTGAATATGTAGACTTAAACTTAAGATTTGAAATTAATCTGCAAATCACATGCATTTATTACACTAAAAAAAGGTAATAGGACACCAGTTTGTTTCCTGTTTATGTGTCATGTTTATAAATGGATCTATTTGTGGGTTACTTGATTATTATGCATTTTCTGGCATTTTGACCCCCCACTTCTCCCATCCCCCCCACCCCTCCCCAAACCCCAATCTTATTGTTGCATAAAGTTCTTAAGATTGTGACATTTTATCTGGATGTTTCTGGTGTCACAGTGTCATAGTGTTGGACGGTGCAGTAAAAACAGCCACCAAAGAGGACGGCAAGTCATCTCAGTCTCCGCGTGGCAATGGCAGCACTTTATCACCAGGGCAGCCCAAGGCCAGCCCTTCCCCGGCCAACTCTGTAAACGGCAATCGAGACACTCCCCCACCTGTCCTAGTGGAACCGCCTCCTCACCGCCCTCATTCCCCACTGGGACCCCCAGGACCCATGGTCCCTTCTGACACCCCACTCACCGTAGGCTCCTACCCCAGCGCCAAGAGTTTTCTGGGTATGCGGGCAAGAGAGCTGTTCCGCAACAAAAGCGAGAGCCAGTGTGACGAGGACGAAGCCCTGCCTCCACGTCTCACTGGCCTATCGCAGGGCCTGAAGACTGAGCTCTGTGTGGAGCCGACAACGAAGAGTACGCCCATCTCCACTGCTGCGCAGAGCTTCACACTCATCACATCTGCTAAAGAAACCCAACCTGATGTTCAAAGAGCCAAAAACCGAGACCCGTATGGCTCAAGATGCCCAGAGAGGCCCAGGCAGCAACCATTAAGGATCATGGACTATAATGAAAGTCATCAGGAGCACAGCTAAAGCTATGGATTAATGGTGAAAAAGAGGGAGGTAGAGATGTGCGAATTTAGATTATTAGAGCGTAAGGCAAGACTCTTTCAATTTTCAGTGTTATCTGTCACATTTCCACAAGCCGACAACAGGATTTGGAGCCAATAAATCAGTAAAACCCTCACCCTCAGACTAGACAATTGGAAAGCATGGACTAAAACAGCGTGTATAGAGGTGGTCACTGGTCACACAATGTCTTTTAGTAACCCCACTGCGTTGTTCATCAGAAATGTCACCACTGCATCTTTTATTTTTTGCTCATTTATCCGCTCCCTTTAACCAAGTAACTTTTGCAGCATGTGGAAGCTTTGCATTTAGGCTGTTAGAAGCAATATAAGTTGATGCATTTGTAGTAATGGTACAATGCTTACACCCTCACAGCTCACCCGCACAGAGCTGAAGTGTGTGTTTGGATGCCAGGAGGCGAGGCGGTTGGTCGGTCGGTTGGATCTTGTGCCGAGCAGGAGTCAGCGTTTCTTTAAAACCCGTCAGGTTTTACCTTTTAGACATGTCAAGTGCATTTTCATGTGCTCAAGTCATGTTTATCTTTACTATGTTTCTGTGTGTGTGTTTCTGTGTGTGTGTGTGTGTGTGTGTGTGTGTGTGTGTGTGTGTGTGTGTGTAAAATGATATGTTCCTGTGTTCCAGACTTGATTCTGAGTAAAAATTGCACTGTTCGTTGTTACGCATTACAGAAAAAAAACCCGTTGTAATCATTCAAGAAATGATACAGCCAAATGAGAGGAAGGTTCAACATGTTTTTTATATATTTTTTAAATTATTTATTTTTTTGTCCTGTCCTCCTTTTTAGCTTTTTAAGTATTACCTGTCACGCACCAGTGCTTTTAAAAGTTATAATACATTGAAATCGAACAGTGGCCATAGATTACTAGTCAAACCTAGTAATCTTATCCTTCCGTAATCTCTATAAAACATCGTAATTAAAATCTAGGTGGCCATTTTGAAGCCTCAGGCCTGCTATTAAATAAAAGTCAGACGTCAGTCAAGTAATTCGCTTTGATGATACTAACCTTCAGTCTCAAACTCAGTCATCACGCTCATACGCTCAGAACTCAGTAGGTAACTGATAATAGTATGGATGAACTTTTACCCTCTCACTTCAGCGCATTGCAGTTGTTCAAGTATAATATTACTAATTTTGCTTCCTGAGTGCCAAATACTCACTAAGACAATGTATTTTGTAGAGCTTAAATGTACTGTTTTTTGTTGTATTATTCAAGCACATCAATTCTTATACTACCACATATCAGTTTGAGGGGGTAAAGATCAAGAGTTTCAAGGTTTTGTCGAGCTGGAAGTATGCGATGAGAGAATTTCCACAAAATGGCTATGTTAATAGTCAAGTGTCATATACGAATTGCAGATGTGATAGTCATACTCAAATTGTTCCCAAATCCTGTTGTCCTCTTGAAGTCTCTGCTGTTCCTTCTGCCTTGCTATCTAGAGCATGTACAACAATCCTCTTTTAATGCCAACAACAGGAACTATGACTTAAGATACAAGGTACAATCAGCGTGAAATGAAAGGAACGTTTGAATATTAGCTCCTTTGCTGGAGATGAAGGTTCTGGGGGTTTGGTGTGGGATGGAAGGCAAGGACGGTTGAAAAAGGTTCTTAAAGCAGTTGCTTGTGTTAACTGTGAATGACAAAAATAAAATCGTCTTCAATGTTTTGCACTACAGATTTGGGGTTGTCGTGATTATTTTCCTCTTTGATTAATTACGCTTTGAGTTCTGGAATGGAAATTAAATGCATTTTGAGGCATACAAGCTATGCAGGCACAAAAACATCACTTCCCTGGCTGTTGACTGTAATGATTTGAAGCGGTTACAAAAGACAGACAATTGTCATTTGGGTTTTTAGGCATACAAAATGCATTCGGGCACATTTAAGTCACACTTAATGTATGAATTTCATTGCATTTCAGATTCACTTATTTTGTTATAATTTAATTTTAATGTTTAATGAGTTAAAATGCAAAACTGGCACACTGCTATTTCTGCTCCCAAAGAAGTTGCAACATTTGTTGCAAACAATTGCAATTTATTAAACTTCTTTGGGAGCAGAAATAGCCGGTTCTTTTGCATTTCAAATCAGTTTTCTTTTGATCGAGCACCTGGTGAAGTGATATTTGGATGTACGCACACTACTTTGAATTAATGTTTCATTAGCTATAATTGAATGCATTATAATTTAAAACCTAATAGACAAAATCTCAGTCTTTTTCTCACACAGGCTTTAGAAGACTTGAAACACACTACAGGAGTTGAACCACTTTTATGGTGTATTTTTGTCTCTTTAGGTTTGACATCTTTAGTTACTTATTGACATTTTGTTCAAATTTCTTCTTTTGTATTACATAGGTGAAAGACAGTAATTTCTGTATGAACTATCCCTTTAAATTCCAAATAATCTTTAGGATTGTGGTTACTGGGATTTTCACGCACAACCATTTCTAGGGTTTACAAAGAATGGTGTGAAAAGGGAAAAACATCCAGTATGCGGCAGTCCTGTGGGTGAAAAAGCCTTGTTGATGCTAGAGGTCAGAGGAGAATGGGCCGACTGATTCAAGCTGATAGAAGAGCAACTTTGACTGAAATAACCACTCGTTACAACCGAGGAATGCAGGAAAGCATTTGTGAAGCCACAACACACACAACCTTGAGGCGGATGGGCTACAACAGCAGAAGACCCCACCGGGTACCACTCATCTCCACTACAAATAGGAAAAAGAGGCTACAATTTGCACAAGCTCACCAAAATTGGACAGTTGAAGACTGGAAAAATGTTGCCTGGTCTGATGAGTCTCGATTTCTGTTGAGACATTCACATGGTCAGAATTTGGCGTAAACAGAACATGGATCCATCATGCCTTGTTACCACTGTGCAGGCTGGTGGTGGTGGTGTAATGGTGTGGGGGATGTTTTCTTGGCACACTTTAGGCCCCTTAGTGCCAATTGGGCATCGTTTAAATGCCACGGCCTACCTGAGCATTGTTTCTGACCATGTCCATCCCTTTATGACCACCATGTACCCATTCTCTGATGGCTACTTCCAGCAGGATAACGCACCATGTCACAAAGCTTGAATCATTTCAAATTGGTTTCTTGAACATGACAATGAGTTCACTGTACTAAAATGGCCCCCACAGTCACCAGATCTCAGCCCAATAGAGCATCTTTGGGATGTGGTGGAACAGGAGCTTCATGCCCTGGATGTGCATCCCACAAATCTCCATCAACTGCAAGATGCTATCCTATCAATATGGGCCAACATTTCTAAAGAATGCTTTCAGCACCTTGTTGAATCAATGCCACGAAGAATTAAGGCAGTTCTGAAGGTGAAAGGGGGACAAACACAGTATTAGTATGGTGTTCCTAATATTCCTTTAGGTGAGTGTATATGAGTGATTCTATAATTGGAGATACATTTGGCATTTCAAAAAGTTAAGGAAAAAAAAAAACTTGTTATTATTGAAAACATAATCAATTTTAATAATCCAGTGCTTGCCAAACACAAGTTACTTGCTTTTTTTAAACTTTTAACGAAAAAGTAATTTACAGCTCTGTTACAGACAAATTTGTCAACTGTTACAGACAAATTAGGCGATGTGTAGAAATGACAGAGTTTGATGGTAACAGGATTGACAATTTGAAACTTTTAGCTAAAAACTCCACTTGCTAGCATAAATGCTAAGAGCACATGGCACTAATGAGCAGTGTTGGGGTAACGCATTACAAGTTACATAATCAGATTAGTTTTTCAAGTAACTAGTAAAGTGACGCATTATTTTTTCAAATTTACAACAAAGTATCTGTTGTAAATCAAAAAATTACTTTTTCAAAAAAGTAACGTACGAGTGACCGCTCTCCTGTCCCCATGTTGAGAGAAACCCCGAGTAAGTGCAGAGGCGTGTGTAAACATGACGGTTATTGTAGTTCTAGACTAAATGTGAGCATGCATCTCACTTGCACAAAAAACATTAAGTATTCCTCAAAATTTAATAAAATCAGTCAAATACAAAAACAGAATACTATGCGAACCTTCAATAATTAAATGTTAAATAAAATAAAAAAAGACCAATGTCTTGCTGCTGACCTTCGATGATTCAGTTAAACCATAAGCAAAAATGACTTTAGATTTTTAGAGAAAGAAAGTTTCTCCTGTGTCCTCTTCTTCCATTTATCCAGAATGGAAGCACAGCTGAAAGGTTTGTTTGAGCTGCGCCCTCTACTGTAGACATGTGAGTTTGCATTTTTACCTCAGCCTGAGGCTTATTATTTCAATTTTGGTGTGAAAGGGTCTTTACATTTTCACACAAATAGAACTTTTGTTATAAAAACAAAGAACACAGCCCAGGTGAGAAAAAGTAACGCAAAAGTAATGTAACAAAGATACTTTTTAAGAAAAGTAATAAGTAACGCAATTTGGTAATCATGATTAAAAGACATTTAAACAACCCCTGTGTGATCAGTGATAAATTCTGCTTTCCTTTTGATATTGTGGTAAAAAAATTGACTCTTGGTGTAAGAAGAACTTTTTAGATTAAAATATTTTCTCAGAGAGAGCACACATACATGTCAATGCTAAGGGAAAGTGACAATTTCCTGTATTTTACAGACGTGAGAGATAATTCCACAATTTTTAAGACAAAGTATGGTACGGTAACAGAATTGACACAACATTTATGGACATTTTTATAAGATAAAAGTTATTTTTAATCAATTTAATGTTGTAGAATTAAGAAAATTGATATTTAGGGCTTGTAATAAAATAAATGAAATATTACAAAAAGACTAAATTAATATTTTGATTACGCAATAATACATGATGGAAAGACTACTATTTCTTGTCCGGACTACTTCGGACAAGAAATCATGATTTTCAGCTATATAAAAATTTTGACAGAAAATATGATATGATTATGTCCTGTAACATCTTGCGATCATGACAGAGTAACACATTATTAAAATAATTAACAAATATAACCATTTACAAAAAAATCGTTGGACACCAAATGTACCTGCAATTATAGAATCACCCAAATCTTCTATTATTATTATTATTATTAAAAAAACACAGATAAAGCAGTTTGACAAAAATCCAAGATTATTTTTTTTTAAACATTTTTCTTAAATATTATTAATTGTATTGATTTTTACGTGGCTATGACTAATGAAATATTTCTTAAAAGCAAGCAGACAATCATCTGTAATATTCATCCACAAGGAAGTTCTTCACGTCATCGACGACTAGAGGGCACTGTTGCTCTTGATTTATACACTATCAATCAACAGGTGCAGTCCAAACGCCATCTGCAGATTAGCATGCATGTTCATTTGAGCTTTGAGGTCAAACGATAGATTACATGCACGTTGTTGCCTTTTCCTGTAAAAAAACATACTGTTCTGTAAGATTTAGTAGATGTCCTGGTCAACAACAACAAAAAAAAAAACAGTCTTGAATCAGTCTAGCTTGCTGCTCTTCGTCTTCGGCTGGCCCTCCTCGTCTGGCCAGTTGGTTGGTTTTAAGGTGGTTTGCGTACATCACACATAGGCTACTAATCCAGTTTTAGTCAGGCTGGGAGACCAGCAAATTGGGTTTAATGTTTCAAACAGCTTCTATTGTATGTAGATAGTGACCTAAACATATGACACATGGTGCAATTATTCCCTCTCTGCAGTCTTGTTTAAATTCAGTGGCAGAGCGAAACACGACGAGAGCTGCTACAACTGAGAAAGTAAGATTAGTTTATCAAACGTGTGCATATGTAGGACTATTTCATGACTGAGTCAAAAAAAAAAAAAAAAAAATCTTATGTTTAATTTAGCAGTACTCTGAGGGGTCAGGGAAACTGATGCAGAATAATTGGACGCTGAGGGAATCCATACCAATTTGTGATTTCAGAATCTACTTGAGAAATTAGATGTCAGTGCAAATATGAAATTGCTCCTCAATGTTTTCAAAGATTGTATGAAATTTTAAGTATAAATCTTAAGTATTCACAGCAAAGGGATTTTTCTCTTCTCTCTTTGCCAACTTGAAATGCAACCCAGTGAAATTGTCAGGACACAGGAGGAGGCGAGCCGTGGAGTTAAAGCAGTGCCATGCAGTCATGATTGGGCTATAAAGAGTCTTATTTTTATTTAATTATTTCTCCGTTTTCTCTTGAAAGTGCTGTAGATTCCTGGTATCAAGGGCTCATCTTTATTTTTTCATGCATTTGAAAGTTATAGCCTAATTAAAGGATAACTGTATCCAACTGTGAAAATGTGTGAAATACTTTCAGTATAGCCTCTAGTAGGCCATCTACTAGGTCTTGGGTGTGATTAAGCCCAGTTAACGCAAAACTAATTACAATTAACGCAATTAATTATTATATTTGCAGCATAACATTAGTAACATGTTATCTTTCCAGGAACGGAAACGTCTCTGTGATTAAAAAAAAAAAAAAATCAAAATTTTATTTTAATGATTTTTCGGCATAAAATCCCGGTTATATTTAAATGTTTTTGTTTATTCCACATGGGCACAAGCTGAAGCAGAAATGCAAAACGATCATTTTGGTAAGCATATTTCATACTGACACTCCTAAAAACGACTTCATTTGTCCTCATTAATAGCTTAAAAGTCCATGAATAAATAATCGTTAAAGAGGATACTTTTTGCTTTATGTTTAGCTAAACGCAAAGTGCACAGAAATAGAATGAATATGAGCGTTTATCCCTGAGCCCACCCCTGCAATCAGATTTAGACAGCTGACACACACACAGCTACCTACCTCCACATCCGGTTCCGCAGGAGGGGGTAGTTAGACCTTTGAGATGAGAGTAAATTCAATTAACTGAGGGTGGTTTGTGCTTTCTCACTTCTGAATCTGTTAGCCAACTAGACTCAAAACTTAAAAAGGAGAGAAGAAAGGAAAAGAGAGCAAAAGGGGAAAGAGATAGAAGGAACAAGGGATGCGCGCGCCAATCCCAGAGGTTTAATTATTTTAATTATCATCCTCTTTCGGCTTTTCTAAAAAAGGGGCCATTAAAGGATGCCCATTTGGGTTAATCTGATTTTTTTTAAAAGCAAGATGGAAGGAGAGATAAAAGGCTGCGGATGTCAGAACTAATCAGGGGAGTTAAAACTGTTATTTATGATCTGGGACGGGTGTAAAAAAAAAAAACTTTTTCAAAATACCTTTCTCCTGTTTCAAATATACCAGCAATTCTACTTTTCGCAGCCACTGTCCACAATCACGTTTTTAATGTCAAACGTGGACAGAATTGTAGCTGACTTTTTATATGTTTTAAGTTAGTCGTAACCTACAATATGTATACTATAGTCTGTGTTATTTTGTTATGAGGTTAGGCGAATTTTCATGCACGCGATTGCGAAATATTTCTTCAAGCGGACCAACACAAATCAAATCTGCTTGGAATTATTATTATTATTATTATTATTATTATTATTATTATTATTATTTTGTGTGTATGTGTGCTTACGCTACCATAGACTGATCCTTCTTCTTCTTCTTCTTCTTCTGCTAATGGCGGCTTTCTGGAATAGGCCTACTCAATTCTGATTGGTCAATCTTTCGCTTGGTTTATTGAAACTACGGCGTCTGTTATCGATTGTAGTGAAAATGAATTCAGAGGTCTTCAGTATTAATATCACAGTAATAATGTAGCAGTGTTTATTTTGCTTATTTGTTGTTATGCTGTCTGTTTTGTGCCTTAGCGGAAGCTTCAAGGTAATATCCAGGTAAGATTAGCCTATAAAATAACTCCAACTCAAATAATTATTTAATGTCCACGTGTTTATTTTTAACTGTGTAAAAGCATTATCGTTTACATACAGTGACATTTTTGATGTATAGATATGTCAAGGCTTGATGTGACTTGGAACCACCAGCCCATCTTAATTGAACCATTTGAACCATTCAATTTGCCGTAAAAGCTTTGCTGTGACGGACACTTTATGTCTTTTCATTGAAAGTTGCTGAGAATCTGACACACCATACTCAAGTGCAGAAGCCTGGCTAAAACCTGCACAGGTGTTAACTTGAACCACAGCATGAAAAGGAGCAGAGAAAGATCCACTTTCTGAATAAATCAAGTAGAAGCAATATCCAGCATGTGTAGAGAGATGGACGGGAGCCCATGTAATATTAAAAGCGTCTGGCAACGCAAGCGGTGCCACTCCTTTCATTGCTCCTGCTCCCTCCACTACCCGGCCACTGGCTCTTCTCTCAAGGTGACACTTCAAAGCATCAACGCAGACGTGGAAGGCCTGGCTGCCAGCATGGAGCCAGCACAACCCTCCTCCACCCCCTTCCTCAAACGCGCTTGCTACCCCCGCTGGGCCAGGTCAACGCCAAGAATCCACACCGCTTGCCACTCGGGAACCCTTGTCAAAATCTGCTTCGTATCCTTAATTAATAACACTCCTTTCCTATTGCAAACACAAGGGGGGAGAGAGCGCCCGTCTGGAGTCCACTGGCACTGTTCCTTCGTGGAGTCTCCATTCCGACAAAGAGACATGCTGGAAATGGAGGTGGTGTTATCTATTATACTAATATTATTATATTAGAATTTAGAGAATGTGTTTATTGCATTTGTGGCCCTGTAATGTCAGTGTGTTTCTCACTTTTTATGTTTGTTTTTTTACTCAGGATGCCCCTCATTGAGACTCAACCAGAGGAACGTGCATTCGTGAACGTTCAAGTGGGGTGCTTTCAATTTCGACTTCCTGAGAGCTGAAAAATGCAGCAAACGGAGGTAGGAAGGCATCGAGACGCGTCCAAATCCAGTGTTCTCATTCACCTGCAACATGCCTTTGCTGTCTATTATATCCCAGAATCCTGTGCGTAGGGTTTGGTGGACAGAATGAAAACGTAGAGTGCAAAGTTTTGAGCGTAGCTTATGGTTTTGGTCTTCAAAATATGTTCAAATGGGTTGTAGGTGATCTTTCATACTTGTTAAAGTTTCACCCCCCAAAAATGTAAAATTCTGTCTTAATTGTAGATTCACACCAAACACGATAACATTCTGTTTATTATACAGCAAGTGCAAATTGCATCTATATCACCTGTCACTTTAAATTAACAAGTTCTTTGAAGCAGGATTGATTCTAATTAGCTGTTAGTGTTTTTATTGTTCATCAGCTGAAAAAGTTCTGAAAGTGATTCCAACGGCATTGTTCCTCTGTGTCATTATCTTTATAGTTGTGGTATGGAGTTTCCTATATTGTCATAGAATTTGAATGATTATTATCATTTATTCACCCTCATGCTGTTTCAAACCGGTATGACTTTTGTTCTGTTGCAGAAGAATGTTTTTGTTGTTTATACAATTAAAGGTCTATAGAGTCTACAACAACATTGGATCCCATTGACTTACATTTGTATGAACCTCTATGTATTTTATTTATTTGTGTTCCAATGAAGAAAGCAAGCCATGCAGGTTTGGAACGACATGAAGGGAAGAATAAATTGTGGCAGAATTTTTGTTCTGGATGAACTATTCCTTTAAAAGAAACACATTTTATTGTTTTGTGTGAGTGAAGGAGTACTTGAGTCCTACTAATGGGGCTTTGGGTGCTATGTAAGGCAAAAAATACTGGGAAACACTGATCTAAAGGGTAAGAGCAGTTCACAAATGATGAGATTGTGCTATGTTTGGATTCTTCGTTTGATCACAATCACCCACCACACACACTCACCCAGACACTCACACAGCGGCATCAGCTGGGTCCAACCATAATCACCTCTCAAATCTGAAGGGAGAGTTTTACGAACACTGCCGTGATCGATATTTGCCAATCCATCCTCCACTATCAGCCCAAATAAAAGGCACAGGCGTCAGACGTGGCTTCCGAAGCAGGTCGTAGGGAGGTCCTCTGTGCCTGTTTGATGTTTGTGCAGCGCTCATCAGTGTGTTGAGGCTGGTTCACCTCTGCTGTTGTGGAATCAGCAGGTCATCGCTGTCTCAACCCCGCGCAGTGCACCGCTGATTGCCTAGCAGTTGCTGCGAGATTGCTTTTCCACGGTTAGGGGATGCGCGTCCTGGCAGTAAGCTGGGCTCTGTTTTAATAGGGCCTCAACTCCAAACTCAAAGGTCGAGGTACTCCTTGCTGCTCACACAGGATTGTTTATGGACTTAGTTCACTGCAGTTTTCTGCCCATTAGCTGTGCAATGTGTAGCATGTCTGCTTATTTAGCCTCACGGAAGATGTGTTTCTCTGTTGTCTCATCTAACAGTCTCATGATGTTTTAATACTGAACCACAAATTTATTGAAAAATACTTGGCATATTGTGATATTTAATCATCTTTTCATGTTCAATGTAAATTAAGTAGTTTCAAAATGAAATAATGAGATAATGTTACAGTAAGGCACTTGCAATGAAAGTAAATCATGCCAGTGTTTTAAAGGATTTAAGTATGAAATCACATTTTTTCAGGAAATTATTAATTACAAAACTATTAATTATTTGGGCTGTAATTGTTTTTCTGAATCCATCCTTTTTGAGGTCAGAATAGTTTAGGTGGATGAGCTTCTGGATGTTATTTATTTATTTTTAACAACCTGAGAGATGGGTTGAAATTATTTTCCGCCCTCAATGCTGTTAAAAAAGCTTAACTTCTATTAATTTTTCCTGGATAATTTCTTCGGTTTTTCACCTCTTTGGATGATAGCTTTAGTTTATGTAGGCTTAGTGATTATTAAGGTAACTGAATTTATTAGCAGGTGTACCATTCAAACAGAGTCTGTTGGTTATGGGTTTTTGAGGGCAGAAAATATTTAGCAGAGCTAATGCGCAGTGGAAATATTAGTGCCCTACTTCCATCAGCTGCCAATGAGGCCAGTCCTCTTCAGTCCCCGATGAGCTTTTGCTTTTGTTAAACTGAATGCTGTTTTTGCCAGCGCAGACTAATATAGGAGGTCATAGACTCTCGTGTCTGTATTTAAAGGGTGTAGTGCACAGATACCACTGGTGAAACCGAGTGCTCTCGGTTTGATTTCATTCTCAAGACAAATGAAGCTAGTCCAATGCACTGTGTATAGTCTCTTTTTTTAATTTTAGGACTTGCCTTTTTTCACACTTTGTTAGGGTCGTCCATAAAAATTGTCACTTGGATGGGTAAAAAGTCTGATTATGCAGTCCATATACATTACAATATGTAATATTTTGGGATTAAAATATCCAAAAACCACTAGAACAATGTTATATATTTTGTTGACTTGTGTACGTACTCTATCCCAAATGTTTCCAAGAATGTTTAAATCTATAGAAATAAACTATACCCATTACCCTCGATTTTGTAGAACCCATGGAAACACCAAAGACACTTTAATGTATTATGTGTTTTATTAGACAGGTGAGCGACTGTTTGGATACAGTCATCGACAGAAAGCTAATCATTGTTATACAGCTCAACACAGTTAGTCTTATTGTTTAAATCTTGTTTTCTTGATTTACTGTGAGTACCATGTTTTACCATGCCCAATATCTTGCAGTGTGTAACAAGTGTCTCATAGTAGCCACCGAGCGAACGCACAGAGTAGCATATATAACTTTCATCTCACTCATATGTATCTAATATGATAAAAATGCACTGTTACCCCACATACGCAGCGACCTCGTTCCGCTCCAACGGCTTTCAGCCCCACCCTGCTTCATATTACAGCAACATTAATAAATCTTTAATACATTAGCTCATCCATGAATATGATTTCTGCTCGAGTCCCGTCGTATTCTTTTCCACCGGCTGTAGAGGTGAAGACAACAAATCCCATGATTACGCAAAATCAAGGCGTCATCAAGATACACCTTTGTTTTGAATAAGCAACCTCTAGTGGTGAAAATTACATATTGTGCCCTTTTAGTTTTATTTTCCAAAATATTCCAAAAAGGATTATTAGGAACACCTGTTCAATTTCTCATTAATGCAATTATCTAATCAACCAATCACATGGCAGTTGTTTCAATGCATTTAGGGGTGTGGTCCTGGTCAAGACAATCTCCTGAACTCCAAACTGAATGTCAGAATGGGAAAAAAAGGTGATTTTAAGCAATTTTGAGTGTGGCATGGTTGTTGTTGCCAGACGGGCCGGTCTGAGTATTTCACAATTTGCTCAGTTACTGGGATTTTCACGCACAACCATTTCTAGGGTTTACAAAGAATGGTGTGAAAAGGGAAAAACATCCAGTATGCGGCAGTCCTGTGGGTGAAAATGCCTTGTTGATGCTAGAGGTCAGAGGAGAATGGGCCGACTGATTCAAGCTGATAGAAGAGCAACTTTGACTGAAATAACCACTCGTTACAACCAAGCAAAGCATTTGTGAAGCCACAACACGCACAACCTTGAGGCGGATGGGCTACAACAGCAGAAGACCCCACCGGGTACCACTCATCTCCACTACAAATAGGAAAAAGAGGCTACAATTTGCACAAGCTCACCAAAATTGGACAGTTGAAGACTGGAAAAATGTTGCGTGGTCTGATGAGTCTCGATTTCTGTTGAGACATTCAGATGGTAGAGTCAGAATTTGGCGTAAACAGAATGAGAACATGGATCCATCATGCCTTGTTACCACTGTGCAGGCTGGTGGTGCTGGTGTAATGGTGTGGGGGATGTTTTCTTGGCACATTTTAGGCCAATTGGGCATCATTTAAATGTCACGGCCTACCTGAGCATTGTTTCTGACCATGTCCATCCCTTTATGACCACCATGTACCCATTCTCTGATGGCTACTTCCAGCAGGATAATGCACCATGTCACAAAGCTCGAATCATTTCAAATTGGTTTCTTGAACATGACAATGAGTTCACTGTACTAAAATGGCCCCCACAGTCACCAGATCTCAACCCAATAGAGCATCTTTGGGATGTGGTGGAACGGGAGCTTCGTGTCCTGGATGTGCATCCCACAAATCTCCATCAACTGCAAGATGCTATCCTATCAATATGGGCCAACATTTCTAAAGAATGCTTTCAGCACCTTGTTGAATCAATGCCACGTAGAATTAAGGCAGTTCTGAAGGCGAAAGGGGGTCAAACACAGTATTAGTATGGTGTTCCTAATATTCCTTTAGGTGAGTGTATAATCTACACTCAACTTTGTCAAAGTTGCTCTTCTATCAGCTTGAATCAGTCGGCCCATTCTCCTCTGACCTCTAGCATCAACAAGGCATTTTCCCACAGGACTGCCGCATACTGGATGTTTTTCCCTTTTCACACCATTCTTTGTAAACCCTAGAAATGGTTGTGCGTGAAAATCCCAGTAACTAAGCAGATTGTGAAATACTCAGACCGGCCCGTCTGGCACCAACAACCATGCCACGCTCATAATTGCTTAAATCACCTTTCTTTCCCATTCTGACATTCAGTTTGGAGTTCAGGAGATTGTCTTGACCAGGACCACACCCCTAAATGCATTGAAGCAACTGCCATGTGATTGGTTGATTAGATAATTGAATTAATGAGAAATTGAACAGGTGTTCCTAATAATCCTTTAGGTGAATGTATATCAGATAACCCCATTTTATGTGTCCGTAAAAGTCTTCCTGTTTAACCCTTTAAATCCTGACATTTTTTTAAATGACAATATATAACATCTAAAATCTAAAAGTTTGCATGTATGTTTTTATGGCTTTTATGCTTTTATGGCTCATAGTATATGATACAGGAGATTATGGACCTCACACCTGAGGAGGAAAAACACCTCAGTTTTATTTAGAGTCCCAAACTGAGCAAAGACCTGGAGTTCGGGGCAGTTGCTGATATTTATATGACCAAAAAAGTTGAATAAATTCTGATAGCTTATGTAAATTCGAGATCTTTATTATAGTACAGCAGACTACTTGCATAAAATGCATATAAATATTAGCTGTCTTTCTATATCTCCCAATAATATGTCTTAGCAAGATGATATTTAAATGCTGACATTTATGATCAAAGCTTCAAAGTTTTTATTATGGGGGCAAAACATATAATGCAATGCAGTACATTACAAGAATGATTGAGAGATGTACAAATAAACTGTCCCCAGAAGCCTGGTGTATTATATTTGATACATGTATTTATTTTGACATGATATTTTAACATGAAGTTATGTGGATAATGAACCGCTTCAGCTCAGGTTTATTTATAACACTATAAAAGTTATTTAAATAAAATTTATAACAAAGTATGAACTATCAATCCAAATACAATTTAGAGGCCTTAGAATTTTGCATATAAAATAAGATACAGTATAGGGTTAAAGGGCAGTTCTTGGCCAATGACTGCAATGAAAACAGACTTCATGCCATTTAGTCAAATGTCTAGCCATGCAAAACTAGACCTGCACAATCATAACTCAATATTATTTCCTTGCTTTTTGCCTGAATACAGCATCTTAGATTTCTTTTCATTTTTAGCAGACAAAGAGATCCCATCTTTATGGAGACGGCTACTACGTGAGGTGGGTTGATTGATTCACGGCCTGCAGTTGATCAGAGGAAAGCCATAGATTTATTAGTAGGCTTGACGACAAAGGGAGGAAGAGAGTCTGCATATGTTAATCCGCTGGCTGAACGATGATCAAAGCTGAAACATGCTGGGCCCCTCTGAACGCCCCAGGGCAAACCAGGCTCTCCAGCAGTCTACTGAAAAGTGCAGGAGAGGAGTAAACAGATTAGAAAAATCAATACGCTATGTTTGGGGCTTGGCTAGATGTTATGGCTCATGGGGAGCTGGTCTTTAAATGCATACTGTAAAATTGCACCAGGAAAGTCGAGTTTAAGCTCTGACAACCAGACTAAGACTGTCAATAATTGCAGAAAAGTATAACACTGTTTGTTGACTTTGCATTGGTACGCATAGTAGATTTCACTACAGTATTATTTACACTGCTGATAGGTCAATCAATAAAAAGAAATTAATACTAGTATACAGCAAGGAAATTGATTAAAAGTAACAGTAAAGAGTGACAATTACAATTTTACAGTGTTTGGCACCTTGCAGTCTTGGATTCCCTGAGTGGGACAGGGATAGTAAAGCTGAGTCTGAGTCTAAAGACATTTATAATGTTAGAAATTCCTGAAAATTTTTTGTCACGGTTTCCACAAAAATATTGAGCAGCACAACTGTTTCCAACATTGATAATATTTTTTTTTTCTTGAGCACCTGTTGAGCATAAGAGACTTCCTTTAAAAAATGGCAAAAAAACAAAAAACATTAGACTTTTGTATAGTAATGTATTGCACTCAGAATCCATAATATATCCAAATATGTTTGGCTGCTGGGCATTATGGAAGCAGGTTGGACATTAGCTGCTGAGTATCTTCTTGTAGCTGCTGTACTCATGACTACACAGTAAAAGTCTTCAGCTCATCTCCAGTATCATTCTTGGCATGTGAAGCATCTCTTTGATAGCAACTGGTCTAGATTTCAAAGCACAAGTGAACGCTATGTCTACTTGCACTGTCAGACCCTGAATCCATTATATGTTCCTCACCACCAGTAGGCTATGCTTCAACCTAGTTGTGTGCGAGCACCTGTATTCTCTATGGCCCTCACTCTCCAGAGTTATGGCTCCCAGAGGATCAGCTGTCACTTTCAGCTTCTATCTGCTCACCGCACTTAAACTCCCTGTTTGTCGTGCTTGCTAGGACTCCTCAACAGTTCTCTTGTCTGAGACGGTTCTCTCCATAAATATGTAATTAATTACTCTCAATTAAGGGTGTTCTGCAGATTATCAAGGATGGTTAGCGGCTCTCTTAAGTGTCACTTTCTTTGCAAAAAAAAAAAGCAGACACTGAATAATAAAAATGTTGATTTTCTTTTCTCTTTTATGAAAAATTCCGTCAATTGTTTTTGAAAGGATACATGAAATGACTCTCTCCCACCCCACCCTTAGCTTGGCGTCTTTTAACTTCCTGCTTTTTAAGATAAGTGACTTGCGCTTATTATTTTTGTTTAATCTGCTAATAGATGTTTATCCCCTCAGGCTAATGTCTGAAAGTAGCTATCAGTTTTACTTATTTATTATGCACTTAATCTACATAAACGGCATGGAACTCCACCAGGATGTTCATGTGTGCTCTTTCCGTTCCGTTTCCAGCTGTGGGTTTGAAACGAAGCAGGTCCATATTTTAAGAAAGCGGTTTTGCCGGCACCTGTCATGAACTCAGCGTCGAGTGATTGGCAGATAACAGGATGAGATGCGTTCCTGCAGGATGATTGGCAGTTCACTTCAGAGCTACTGAGTGGAGACGATGTTTAATTAGAGAGCTATTAGTATGCCGTTGAATCGCAGTATGGAAGATATTTCTGAACACCCCCCTCCACAATTTCATGATACTACAGGATTGTTCCACTTTACCTGTCATAATCTTTTCCTTAAAGAGAGTTCACCTAAAGTTCACCTAAAATGATAATTTATCATTTACTCACCCTCATGGCGTTCTAAATCTGTATGATTTGATGATTCTGATTATCAGATTTTTTTTTTTTAATGCCCGTCCATTGTCCCCTCCTGGACCCCATTGACTTTCTTTGTATCGACAAAAAATGTTGCAACATCCTTTTGAAATATTTTCTTTTGTGTTCTGCATAGGAAAAAAAACATAGTCATGCAGGTTTGGAATGACACACGGGTAACTGAATGACGACAGAATCTTTATTTTGAGTATTTAAAAACTATTCTTTTAAATTCCATATAAAAACTCAGTTTTAAAAAACATCAACTAGTAATTAAAAAAATTAAAAAAAAACACAAAATAAATAAAATTTTCTTTAAAAAAAAAAGTTTTGTCCCAAAGGCCAATGACCGATGAGTACACAAGTTTCCCGAAAAATAAATATTCTGAAACAATACTGAACACAACTGAAGTACATAAGATTTATTAGTTTTCTTCTACAGTTCATCCATCTTTTTTTTTTTTTTTTTTTTTTTTTTTTTTTTTTTTTTTTTTTACTTGTCACAAGCTCACTAAATCCCTTAAAGGATTTTCACTTCAAAATTCAAATTTCCTGATAATTTGCTCAACCCCATGTCATCCATGATGTTCATGTCTTTCTTTCGTCAGTCTAAAAGAAATAAAGGCTTTTGAAGAAAACGTTCCATATAGTGGACTTCAACAGGAACCAACAGGTTGAAGGTCCAAATTGCAGCTTCAAAAGGGCTCTGCACGATCCCAGGCGAGGAATAAGGGTCTTATCTAGTGTAACGATCAGTCGTTCTCTAAAAAAAGGAAAAAGTATATACTTTTTTAATCACAAGTGCTTGTCTTGCACTAGCGTCCACGACTTCACGCATTACGTTGTCTTGTTGGAAAGGTCACACGTCGTGATGTAGGTGGAAGTACCGCCCCAGTGTTTAGACAGCGACCGTACAAAGACGAAGTCAAACGCCCTTTACATCAAAAAAAAAAAGGTAAAACAAAGCTGTTGGACGATTTTGAAGGTGGAGGAGAAAATGAGTTCTTCACCCTACCCTACCTTTTTGAACTGGAGTACACAGATGAACGTCACACCATTCATGACCGTGACTACATAATGCATGAAGTCATAGATGCTAGTGCAAGACGAGCTTTTGTGGTTTATAGAATTTTTTGGTTTATATAAATTATATGTGTGTGTTTTTTTTTTATTTATTTTTTTATTTTTTAGAAAATGACAGATTGCTTCACTAGATAAGACTCTTATTCCTCGGCTGGGATTGTGTAGAGCCCTTTGAAGCTGCACTGAAGCTGCAATTTGGACCTTCAACATATTGGTTCCTGTTGAAGTCCATTATATGGAGAAAAATCCTGGAATGTTTCCCTCAAAAACCTTGATTTCTTTTTGACTGAAGAAAGAAAGACATGAACATCTTGGATGACATGGGGTGAGTAAATTATCTGGAAATTTTAATTCTGAAGTGAACTAATCCTTTAATTCTTCTCATCCATTCACAATCACCGGACTTCTAATCACACTCACCTGTTAGAGGCATAAACATTTTTTTTATGCATTTTGGCCATTCATTTACATGTCAACAGCATTTGGGGGTCCTGAAAACGCAAACTTTTGAAAATGTAAGTTTTTGAAAACAATGCTTATTATGTGTTCAGTTTATAGGTACGTAATTTTGCTTTACAGAGTGACATCGCCAACTACTGGCCTGGCATGCATAAATTCAACAACTCTTTCAACTACGTTCCTGTTCGTTCTTTCCTGTGGTGATCTTCAATAAAGCTCTGTGTTGAACTCGTCCTCCGTGTCTGTCCCTCGTCCCTTGTGACAATATTAAATAACCAAGGAGTTTTTCTTGCATTAGTCAATGTTAAAGGGTTGACATGAATGAGAAATATCAACAGAAATGAGTAATTGCAGCTAATAAAAAATGAATGGGGTTGCTGGGATTGCCATTACTGTGAAGTTATCCCTCATTACTGGCGTGTGATGAAAGTGCTATTGCATTTGTACGCCCATACCATTGGTACCCACAATACTTTGATGTAGTGAAGGCCTGTTACCCCTCAGTGATGCTCCTGACTCCATTTATTTATTTATATGTTTCTGGATAAGAAGCATAGAGCCATTTCAGCTGCCAAGTTCAACTCCAACTTCAAGTTGGAAGGGCCCATCACAGCTGAAAATAGCTAAAACCACGCTTATGCTCAGCGTTAGTATTCAAATCTCTTCTAAACATCCTGACTGAATAGTCAACAGCGTAATATGTTATCTGTTGCTTGGCTATTGAGGTTATAATAAGAATATTTTACCCACTACAAAGCCTCCGTGGTATCCTCTCTCCTTTTCCCGATGTTGCCTGTTCATAGCTTGGCTTTTCTACCCCATCTATCTTTCTCCCTCTTTTCCCCTTCATGTCAGAACAAATGCTTATTTATACTGCTTGGGAAAACAGCTGTTTGGAGGCACCAGTCGACTGGGTGACAAAAACAGTCTGAATGTGTAATGAGAAGAACACGGCAGCTTGTCTCCACGCTCTGCGGGACGCCTCACTCTGCAAAACAAATAAAGGCAACAAAACGAACTGAAACGATGTTGGAAAGTGCTGTGGCAAAGTTTAATGTGCTCTCTAATTACATTTAGCCACAGTAGCAGATCGAGTACATGGACGCAGAGCAAAAGGGTTGGGGGTGAATCAGAGGTTGTTCGGTTGCCGCCACATTCGGCGTTGGAGGTCAGCGAAAGGTATTTGTTTCCAATCAAGGCCCACTGCAGCAGAAGATATCCGACAACAGCATGGGGAATCAGTTTAGTCGAGCGTACGCTGTGCTTGATTGTTCTACGCAGGCTTTGGCGTATCTGCTGGTAATTGGGAGTGCAACTGGTCCGCTGCAGTAATTAGTGCAAGCGCTGCCTGATTACACTGCGCGGATCACATTTGGACCGCTCTGATTTCAGAGGATCTGTCAGTTATTTTCCTCTTTGTAATGTCGCCTTCGTTTATTTTATTTTGTTTTACTTTTAACACGTTCAAAATAAAAGCTGTACATATTGTTATGGTCATATTTATTGATGTATAAAAAAATTCCAGGTATAAATCTTGCTACTACAGTGATTGAAGGCTCTACCATAGCACTAAGGTGTGGTCACATTAGCAAAATTTCAGCTATATTTCGTGGGCTGAAGAGTCATTTTAATTCAAGCAGCTTTCTCTTGGTCAACGCAATGAATTCATGTGACCAACTTGAACATGAGTGTAATCCGCTTGGGGAAACTTTTTCGCCCTCACATGAAACTCCCAATCTCGCAGGTTCCTGTTGAAGTGACTGAATTTCGCCCACATAATTTCACAGAGAAATGGTAAACGGGACCACAATTTAAGGCTAAGGTTATTAATGAAAGTCTTAAGTTTATTATATAGTTTTTGCTTGTTAGTTTATTTTTTGTCATCATATTTTAAAATTTCTTAATGAAAAAAAAACACGAAATTGTCAGATTTATTTGTATGGTGCTTCTTAATTTCAAAGCAGCTTTACAGAAATGCATACTGTTATGTGAATAGAATAGAATAGAATAGAATAGAATAGAATAGAATAGAATAGAATAGAATAGAATAGAATAGAATAGAATAGAATAGACTTTATTGTCCCATTCCTGGGAAATTTGTCTTGGACATCATGACACGGCCAGTACACAATACATAAATAATAATGCCTTAGTGTTTTACCATAGAGCAAGTTTTAGGGCTGGGTGATATGATGATATAAAACTATGATAGAAGTGATTCTCCGGAATAAAAGTGCCAGGCCTTTTTAACAAGGGTGTGATGAAATAGTGCTAATGTTAAGTGATGTGACAGACAGCTTTTTTCTCCCTTAAGAGGTCTGTTTATTTTATTTAAGGACCCTTTTGTGGCGGATCCATGACTCATGGCTTTCTGTGCCAGAGGGACTGTTGAAACAAAGGCTTGGAGCGTGTCTTCTCCTAGCTGGACCCACCCCGGTGTCCTAACCATCTCCTGCATGGCATGAGAAGCCCTCGGGGATAACCCCGGGACGACACGATTTTAATAATTGAAAAAGCACATGGACCATGATTAGCTTATTAGGGCGAGGGTAACTAATTACCTAATTTTATTGTTAAAGGGGGCAGAGGGGGGCAATGGCAGGGAAAGATTTGGATCAGAGGGTCCCCATGCAGCAAGAACGGCCTCGCTCGCTCTCAACCTGTTGCAATGTGCCTCACGGCATCCCTCCCCCGTCCTGCTGTTCAGGTTCGTGTGACATCTGCTCCGAGACACTGCGTGTCCCCCCGTGAGACACGCCTCCCCTCCTCCCACCTCATGCAGATGTTGCAGTCCCCTGGTCTGGTGCAGGCCTGCAGAGCGCGCCAGGCCCGTTTGAAGTGTGATGAAACGGAATGGAGCGAGCCGCTCAGGGGCCTTGGGAGCTGGTTGAGTGTGTGTGTGTGTGTGTGTGTGTGTTGGAGAGGGTGGTGGTGGTGGGGGTTGTTGAAGGGCCAGTGAAACTGGCTCATTACAATATCACTCAGAACCAGAGCCGAGGGTTGAGTTGTTCCCCCTCTGCTGGTGCACGTCCCCACGGGACGGGATGGAGAGTTGTCTGGAGCTGGCTACGAGTGTTGCTTTCTCTGTCTGTCTCTCCCAATTTTACGCTCATCGTCTGTCTTGTCTTTTGCCCCATTTTCTTTAGATTTATTTTACTGTGTTTTTCTTTCTGGAATGTTTTTCTTTCTTTTCTTTTTTTTCACAGTCCAGGTCTGCATTGAGTGCCCTGCTTTGCTGAGTAAGTGTTTGGAGCATTTTTTTTTTTTTTTGTCAAATAAGCTGATGTAGCGGTTAAAAGTAAAATATATTAAAGAAGATTGCAAATATGAATTATTATAGAGAACAAGGAAGAAAATGTAAATGATGCTTGCCTCTGACAAACTGGCTATGTTAATTCTAGTGTCAAGGCAGTTGCTGGTTTTCTTGGTGGTTGCTTACTAGACCAAGTCAGAAGAGCCAGGTTTATCTATCACACCTATTCTCAACAAGTCATGCAATCGGAGGTATCAATATGCAAAAGTTTGTTCAAACCTCAAAGTATATGAGCAATAGTAACATTGATAACCACTAAATAACAATTACCACTAAATATGTACTGTATTTATTCATTTTCTACTACAGAAGGGACCAATTGTATAGTAAAACATTTACTGTAGAATCAGCATTACAAAATTATTCATTGCAAAAGTGCTTTATATTATAATTTGGTATTTATATTGCGACTCCATTATACTAATATACACTCACCTAAAGGATTATTAGGAACACCTGTTAAATTTCTCATTAATGCAATTATCTAATCAACCAATCACATGGCAGTTGCTTCAATGCATTTAGGGGTGTGGTCATGGTCAAGACAATCTCCTGAACTCCAAACTGAATGTCAGAATGGGAAAGAAAGATGATTTAAGCAATTTTGAGTGTGGCATGGTTGTTGGTGCCAGACAGGCCAGTTTGAGTATTTCACAATCTGCTCAGTTACTGGGATTTTCACGCACAACCATTTCTAGGGTTTACAAAGAATGGTGTGAAAAGGGAAAAACATCCAGTATGCGGCAGTCCTGCGGGCGAAAATGCCTTGTTGATGCTAGAGGTCAGAGGAGAATGGGCCGACTGATTCAAGCTGATAGAAGAGCATCTTTGACTGAAATAACCACGCGTTACAACCGAGGTATGCAGCAAAGCATTTGTGAAGCCACAACACGCACAACCTTGAGGCGGATGGGCTACAACGGCAGAAGACCCCACCGGGTACCACTCATCTCCACTACAAATAGGAAAAAGAGGCTACAATTTGCACAAGCTCACCAAAATTGGACAGTTGAAGACTGGGAAAATGTTGCCTGGTCTGATGAGTCTCGATTTCTGTTGAGACATTCAGATGGTAGAGTCAGAATTTGGCGTAAACAGAATGAGAACATGGATCCATCGTGCCTTGTTACCACTGTGCAAGCTGCTGGTGGTGGTGTAATGGTGTGGGGGATGTTTTCTTGGCACACTTTAGGCCCCTTAGTGCCAATTGGGCATCGTTTAAATGCCACAGCCTACCTGAGCATTGTTTCTGACCATGTCCATCCCTTTATGACCACCATGTACCCATTCTCTGATGGCTACTTCCAGCAGGATAATGCACCATGTCACAAAGCTCAAATCATTTCAAACTGGTTTCTTGAACATGACAATGAGTTCACTGTACTAAAATGGCCCCCACAGTCACCAGATCTCAACCCAATAGAGCAGTTGATGGAGATTTGTGGGATGCACATCCAGGGCACGAAGCTCCCGTTCCACCACATCCCAAAGATGTTCTATTGGGTTGAGATCTGGTGACTGTGGGGGCCATTTTAGTACAGTGAACTCATTTTCATGTTCAAGAAACCAATTTGAAATGATTCGAGCTTTGTGACATGGTGCATTATCCTGCTGGAAGTAGCCATCAGAGAATGGGTACATGGTGGTCATAAAGGGATGGACATGGTCAGAAACAGTGCTCAGGTAGGCCGTGGCATTTAAACGATGCCCAATTGGCACTAAGGAGCCTACAGTGTGCCAAGAAAACCATCCCCCACACCATTACACCACCACCAGCAGCCTGCACAGTGGTAACAAGGCATGATGGATCCATGTTCTCATTCTGTTTACGCCAAATTCTGACTCTACCATCTGAATGTCTCAACAGAAATCGAGACTCATCAGACCAGGCAACATTTTTCCAGTCTTCAACTGTCCAATTTTGGTAAGCTTGTGCAAATTGTAGCCTCTTTTTCCTATTTGTAGTGGAGATGAGTGGTAACCGATGGGTCTTCTGCTGTTGTAGCCCATTCGCTTCAAGGTTGTGCGTGTGTTGTGGTTTCACAAATGCTTTGCTGCATACCTCGGTTGTAACGCGTGGTTATTTCAGTCAAAGATGCTCTTCTATCAGCTTGAATCAGTCGGCCCATTCTCCTCTGACCTCTAGCATCAACAAGGCATTTTCGCCCACAGGACTGCGCGATACTGGATGTTTTTTCCTTTTCACACCATTCTTTGTAAACCCTAGAAATGGTTGTGCATGAAAATCCCAGTAACTGAGCAGATTGTGAAATACTCAGACCGGCCCGTCTGGCACCAACAACCATGCCACACTCAAAATTGCTTAAATCATCTTTCTTTGCCATTCTGACATTCAGTTTGGAGTTCAGGAGATTGTCTTGACCAGGACCACACCCCTAAATGCATTGAAGCAACTGCCATGTGATTGGTTGATTAGATAATTGCATTAATGAGAAATTGAACAGGTGTTCCTAATAATCCTTTAGGTGAGTATGTATGTATGTGTGTGTATGTGTGTTTGTGTGTGTATGTATGTGTATATATATGTATGTGTGTGTGTGTGTGTGTGTGTATGTGTGTGTGTGTGTGTGTATATATATATATATATATATATATATATATATATATATATATATATATATATATATATATATATATATATATATAATATATATATATATTGCACTCATTTGTAAGCGAAAGTAGATGCCAAAACATGACAATTTTGTGTATTCTACTTATGGTATAAAATGTATTCTACTTATGGTATAAAATGCGCCATAAAATGGCGCCATAAAATGGCGCCGCTGTGTTTGGTCGCCGTTCAGGTCGCTCCGCGAAGACTGTGCTTTTATTTACTATTTTACTTTCTTTTACTCTCAGTTTTTACAAACTTATCATCTGCATTGATCTACTACGACAGCAAAACTCTTTTGGACATTGGTTACCTCTACACTGGACTGTTTCAGGACACTTTCGCCGATCCTCTGTGGCCATCTGAGATTCTTCGGAACGCCGAGTTGAACAATGGACAGAGCCAGCGGCGTAGAACAAAGAAACACCGTGGGAAACGTGCTGGTATCCGTAACAGACTGAGGAAAAGGGCATTCAGACCTCCTCTCCCGAGCATTCTTCTAGCAAATGTTCAATCCTTGGATAATAAGATGGACGATCTTAGAGCCAGGATAAGTTTTCAACGGGACATGAGAGACTGTAATATCTATTGTTTGTCTGAAACATGGCTCACGCCGCGGTCCCGGACACAGCTGTGGCGCCGTCGGAGAACTTCTCTGTTTTTCGGATGGACAGAACAGCCGAGGCCGGTAAATCCAAAGGCGGTGGAGTGTGTTTCATGATCAACAAGAAATGGTGCGATCCCAGGAACATCACCATTCTCTCGCGGTCCTGCTCACCTCATCTGGAACATTTAACAATCATCTGCCGCCCATTCTATCTGCCTAGGGAGTTTTCTGCGGTTGTCGCGACCGCCGTTTACATCCCACCGCAGGCAGACACAGCGCTGGCTTTATCTGGCCTTCATGATGTTGCCAGCGGCGTCATAAACCAACATCCCGACGCGGCATTCATTGTCGCTGGCGATTTTAACAAAGCAAACCTAAAGAAAGTCCTGCCAAACTTTCACCAGCACGTCTCCTGCCCCACACGAGGAGCAAACACACTGGATCACTGCTACTCTCCGTTTAAGAACGCCTATAAAGCGCGGTCACTTCCAGCGTTTGGCAAATCGGATCATGCCGCCATTTTCCTCACTCCCGAATACAAACAAAAGCTCCTCCAGGAACCCCCGGTGAGGCGGGAAGTTAAGCGTTGGTCACCCCACTCAGAGACCGCGCTTCAGGCAGCTCTTGATGATGTGGATTGGGACATGTTCGAGCGAGTTCAGCTGGACGAAGCGAGTTCACAGGCGTGGCGCTTTGCTTCATCAACACGCTTACAGAGCAAGCCACGCAAACAATAACAATAACGTCCTTCTCAAATCAGAAACCGTGGGTGGACAATTCAATCGCATGCGGCAGTGACGCACGCACTGCTGCTTACAACGCCGGTCTCCATTCAGGGAATATGAATGAATACAGATCGTCCTGCTATGCTCTCAGACGAGCAGTTAAAGCCGCAAAACTCCGTTATAAAGATCGAGTGGAGTCTCATTTCCAACTCAACGACTCGCGGCGCATGTGGCAGGGTCTGAGGTCCATCTGCTCTTTTGGATCTAAATCCTCTGCAGAGGCAGCGTTGATCCGTTGCTCGTGAAGCGAGTTAAACTCTTTCTATGCTCGCTTTGACTGTAAACCGCGTAACGCGACTCCGCCAAGTGTGGCGTTAGAGGAAATTACTCAGAGCAGCAACAATCACGTGATCTCTGTCTCGGAGGATGAAGTTCGGAGAGCACTCAAGCGTGTGGACGTCAGGAAAGCTGCTGGGCCGGATGGTATTTCAGGTCGTGTTCTGCGGTCCTGTGCTGATCAGCTCACCGGGTTGTTTACATCTATCTTTAATGAGTCCTCGCTACATCTGTGGTCCCCACCTCCTTCAAAAATCCACCATCATCCCTGTCCCTAAGAACAGTAAACCCTCTTGCCTAAATGACTATCGTCCAGTGGCTCTCACGTCTATAGTCATGAAGGTCTTTGAGAGACTCATTAAAAACACCATTTGCGCCTTCATTCCTGACACTTTGGACCCTCTTCAGTTTGCCTATCGTCCCAATAGATCGACTGAAGATGCCATCTCTCATGTCCTCCACTCCTCCCTCACTCACATCGACAGCAAAAGTGGGAACTACGTAAGACTGCTATTTATTGACTATAGCTCAGCCTTTAACACCATAGTTCCCACCAAGCTAACCTCCAAACTCCTGGATCTCGGCCTGAATCCTTCTCTCTGCCACTGGATTGAGGACTTCCTCACTGGCAGGCCTCAGGTGGTGAGAATAGGCCAGTCCACCTCCACCTCCATCACCCTGAGTGTGGGAGCTCCACAGGGCTGTGTCCTGAGCCCCCTGCTCTACTCTCTCTACACGCATGACTGTTTGTCCACACACAGCTCCACCTCTATCATCAAATTTGCTGATGATACTGTTGTCCTGGGCCTCATTTCCAACAACAATGAGACGGCATACTTGGACGAGGTGGAGCATCTAACATCATGGTGCCAGGACAACTGTCTCTCTCTGAATGTTGGCAAGACCAAAGAAATGATTGTGGACTTCAGGAAGAGACAGCAACGGACATACTCCCCTCATGATCAGCGGGTCACCAGTAGAGAGAGTGAGCAGCTTCAAGTACCTGGGAGTAAACATCTCCGAGGACCTGACCTGGACTGCTCACATTCAGACACAGGTGAAAAAGCCAGGCAAAGACTGTACCACCTGCGCCAGCTGAGGAAATTCAGGGTTTCACCAGCTATCCTGAAAACTTTCTATTTAGGGGCGATAGAAAGTGTTTTAACTCAGTGCATCACAGCATGGTATGGGAACAGCACCAGTCATGACCGCAAAGCCCTGCAAAGAGTAGTGCGCTTATCCGAGCGTATCTCAGGGTCAGCTCTCCGTCTCTGCAGGACGTCTACACCAAACGCTGCAAAGGTAGAGCTACCAAGATCATCAAGGACTCTAATCACCCTGCAAACCCTCATTTCACGCTGCTACCATCTGGTAAGCGCTCAAGCCTGATGGCCAAAACTGAGAGACTCAGGAGGAGCTTCTTCCCCAGGCCATCAGACTCCTGAACTTAACATCACGTGACTTCACGTCAGGATAAACATCGATACACTGACATTGCACTGCACTTTCTGTTCTCGTTGTTACTGTGTAACAACCTGTCATAAACCTGTTTGCACATTATACTCTTTATACATTTGTTAACCACATATTTATAAGTCTACAGTTTACTCACTGCAAAGTCTACTTCAATTATTTTATTCCACTTTATCCTTATTTGTTACCTTTTTTTTCTCTTGACTTGATTATTTATAATTCTACAGATATAGACATATATATATATATATATATAGATAGTACTTTTTTTATATCCTATTTCTATTATAATTTCTTCCTTGTGTTTTTAACTGTGAATTTGCACTGTCCATGGAGCGGACCTGTTTACATTTCACTGCCGGTTGTATATTCTGTATATAACTGTGTATGTGACAAATAAAACTCTTGAATCTTGAATCTTGAATCTTGGTAAGAATACAGCAATTTATTATTATTAATAAAGTTACGTTTATTATTAAAGTTATGTCATGTATTAGTGTCCAACCTGCTAAGGTTTGCTGTATGAAATATGGGATGCCGCATTAGTGGGGAGGTTAGGTGAAGTGCTGGAGGAGAGGTAAACTGTTAAAGATCAAAGTGAAAAACAAAAGCAAATTTCAAACAAGCCTCTGGAGCTCGGCAACAAACTTTTCGGTCCTCTGATAATACTTAGATCTATAAATGTTTCCTTTATTTATTTATTTATTTATTTATTTATTTATTTATTTATTTACTTGTTTATTTTTAAAATTATTCATTGCAATAATAATTTGGGCCTAACAAGCACTTGTGGGAGACAGCTTTCTTTTGCATCTTTCTTTCACCACACTATAGTGCAGGGAGCTGTGGGATTTAGGGAACTATTAGAGAGATTTTTTTATTTGTAGCTAATGAATGCTATGCATGCTATTTTTGTGTTTTTTTTTTTCTTTTTTTTTTGGTGTGTATATTTGGCTGTGGTAACTGGAGATGGAATGTAGCTTCAGAGAATTTACAGGCCAAGTAATTCAAGGTTCTTTTGATTTTATATATTATATATGTGTTTATATTATGTGATTAAACGCGCACACACACATCAGCCAATCACATAGCAGCAACACAATGCCTTTAGGCATGTAGACATGGTCAAGAAGATCTGCTGAAGTTCAAACTAAGCATCCGAATGGGGAAGTAAGTTGATCTAAGTGACTTTGACCGTGGCATGGTTGTTGGTGCCAGATGGGCTGGTTTGAGTACTTCAGAAACTGCTGATCTACTAGGATTTTTACGTACAACTATCTCTAGGGAATGGTTTGAAAAAGAGAAAATATCCAGTGAATGGCAGTTCTGTGGGTCAGAGGAGGTTTGACTGGTTTGATGGCCAGACTGGTTTGAGCTGATAGAAAAGACACAGTGACTCAAATAACCACTCGTTACAACCGTCTACAGAAGAGCATCTCTAAACACACAACATGTCAAACCTTGAAGCAGATGGGCTACAGCAGACGCCCAGAAGACCACACTGGGTGCCATTCCTGTCAGCTAAGAACAGGAAATTGATGCTACAATTCAAAAGTGCTCACCATAATTGGACAATAGAAGATTGGAAAAACATTGCATGGTCTGAGTCTCGATTTCTGCTGCGACATTCAGTAGGGTCAGAATTTGTTGTAAACGACATGAAAGCATGGATTTTCTTGTTACACTTTGGGCCCCTTAGTACCAGTTGAGCATCGTTTAAATGCCACAGCCTACCTGAGTATTGTTGCTGACCATGTCCATTCCTTTATGACCACGGTGTACCCATCCTCTGATGGCTTCTTCCAGCAGGATAACGTGACGTGTCACAAAGCTCAAATCACCTCAAACTGGTTTCTTGAACATGACAGTGAGTTCTCTATACTCAAATGACCTCCACATTCACCAGATCTCACTTTTGTGGTTACTAAATTGTTATGTGTAAATGCTATTGAAACATTCCTTATTTAATATGAAGTAAAAGATTTGGATCTTTTTGAATTCAAACCCATTCGTAATTCACACTCCGGTTAATAAATACTGCAAACTACTAAATCATATAGAAGTTCAAGCCATTTCTAGTGTGATAATGTTGACTAGAGATTCCACTTGTTGAATCTTTTTTTAGTTTTACAGGCACACAGTGACCTCATGTCATCTGAGTAGTTGAGCATCGTCCAAGTTTGGTGGTGACAGAAGTCTACTCAAAACAATACGGTCAGACTGTTGTTTCAGCGTTAACTTTCAAACGTTAAAAAGACTTGCGCATGAAGAAAACTCTGTGAACGTGGGCTGATAATGACCTCCCTCCTGAATCCAGAGCAGCGTTCCCCAGATGTCCCACTGAGCAGTGCTCAGAGACTTTGATGTTTGCAAGATGCATCTCTCCTTGTAAATATGTACATTATGGAGAGAGATGGAACGCTGTTGTTGTCGGTTTTATGAAGAGTCTTATACTGGCCTTATGCATGCTGAATGTTTGTATATTGTGGAGGGAACAGATGGTATGGTTTTCCCATTTTTAGATTTGCCAGAGGCTTCCATCTTCAGCCTGGTCAAGTATAGGAAGTCTCAACTCATCTACTATGATTGCCCTTGGCTGGTAAGAGGAGAAGTCAAAACTAAGATGTCATTTTGAATCTACATTGACAGCCCAGCTGTCATCAAAAGCATCACATTTTCTAGATGTAAACCATTGCAAAGTTTGGTAGTTTGGTATTTCAAAAGGGCATTGGTTGTCAACGTAACACATTTAACCAATAGTTATTTATAGACTATAGAGATAATTGCTTCTACTTTTACATTTTACTTCATTGTCTTCAAGGTTCAAAGCTTCAGTGATTGTTTACCAGATCCAGGCTGCATCTTTAGGAGTGTGAAGTTGCTATGTGAAGGTTAAGGCTTTTGGGAGCCCCTCCTCTCAACCCCAAGTGTTGACAGCCCACCTGAGTGCTGTGCATGGCCTGCCCAAGGCAAGACCACAGGCGACGTATCTCTCCTGTGGGCCTCCTTCAGGATCCTCCATACCTCACATAGCCCATTACAGCACCCCTGCACCCCTCTCTCCTTCCCACCGTCTGCTTGTAGAAGGGATAGAGAAGATTTATATTGGGGGTGTCCTCAGGCATCCAGGTTTTCAGATGCCAACCCATGCCACTGTCACAACGGTAAATGACTATTTTTGGAGTGCAAATCTCAACTATGTGACTTTCCGCTCACTGCACTAATGCACCATGACTGCTGGGCTTTCTAAGGCAGGAGGATGGGGAGGGAGGGTGTAACTTTAGTTAACTGCAAGACACGTATACCAGGCTGCCGCTTTACCACCATCCACCCCACTACATTTCTTGCTGTGTTTTTTTTTTTTTCCCTCTGTCTTTGTGTCTGAGTCTTGACTATCAACATTAATGAGACATTCTTCAGCTGGCCGGATTCACAAAGGAAAGGTGAGGAGGAAACAATATGGTATTCTGGAAGCTCTCTGACTTTCTGCCTATTTGAGTCTTTTTGATATAAATGAAACCCAGAGAGCGGGACGGACGCTGCATATGAAACAGGCCCCTGTATCGTTTGCCCAGTAGAAGTATCAGGAGAGAGCAAAACTGTGTATATTTCGTGTTGTGCATGCACTTTGCTAATGCGAGGTTCGAGAGTTGCTGGAATTGCAGTAATGGTTCAATTCATAATTAATAGTATCTGATTTGCCTGATTGCCTTTTAGCAGTAAGGGATTAACTATATCTGCAAAGAGATTTAAAAAAACTTAAGTATTTATGATCCTTGATAGAACTATAAACGGCAAAAAGCCATCTCCTTGAATATTGATTATTACTAATTAAAAATTCATTTTGATAAGGAAGTCGTCAGTCTCTCAACCTCCTAAATATTTTCGCCTGCTTAAAGTTGTCTCTTTGCTTGCGGTTTGCGCTATCAATCAGCGGAGGAAAGCCTAACAAGGCACTCATTAGATGTGCGCTAAAGGCAAAGGACATTGTGTTAAAGAAGGGCAACTGTTGAATTTTTTCAAAGGTTTATGATGTGAGAGCAAGAGAAAAAAGGTAACAGAAGTGTACCATATGTACAATTTAGGATCTATTGACAGGATCTGTGGGCATGCTGTTGATTACCTCTGAAAATTTTGACCAAAAAAACCCCCAAACAAACAAATGAAAAACATGTTTACAGTAATACTTAATAGGAATGCCTAGCGGGCAAGTGTGCAGCACTGCGAATAAATAAAATATGCAACTATAACACTGTTTTGAAAGTGTAACCAAAGCACTTTAGCACATTACACATGTTAGCATTAGACTGGTGTGAAAGAACTGCTTACCGACCTTGCCTGTGCAAAGCTGTATCAAATATTTAAACTCGAAAAAAGTAAACCCTGTTGCTTTCACTTGGCATCATGGAAGTGATGTATTTAATTCGTAAAGCAGTTTACGTGGAGCATCCAAATACAACATAGGAACTGCACATTTTTGCATTCTTCGATTAACTGGCCTGCATGGTTTCCTTTGTAAGTGTGTAACTCTTACTGAGAGGGACGAGTCAGAATTATTTTTCACAGTAGGCTAATAGAATGTAGTGTTGTTGTATGTTGTATTTGACACGGAATATTCTTTTAGATTCATTCGTGTGATTGTTCGCAGAGATTGTGATGATTATTACTATAGTAATCAGTCATATGTAAAGTATTTTTATACTCTTATTTCACTACTGACAAAGTTAAAGTCATTCTCTAAATGAATTAAATGGATAGCTTTCATGCCATTCCAAACCTGTGTGACTTGCTTTGTTCTGTGGAACACAAAAGAAGATATGTTGAATGTTTAAGCTGTTTTTATCCATACAATGAAAGTCAGTGGGGTTCAAAACAACAGAAAAATTACAGAATTTTTATCTTTGGGTAAACTATCCCTTTAAAAGACGCTTAATCATTCCTAAGATACTACAGTACTGAATTAATGTTAAATGGTAAAATATGTGTTCATTGGAGCCATAGCATAGTCATTGGTGCTGTCGCTGTCAATAAAAGTTGTAAAAGACCAAAAAAAAGAGAAAAGTGCACTAGCTTAAAAGTCCTTGAGAAGATGCAGTAGCTGCTGTGTAAAGTGGTAAATTGGAATGGAGGAAATCTTTCCCTAAAACTTTGCCCTTTAGCAGACAGAGATTAGTCAAGTGAACAAGTCAGCAATCTTTATCACAGACTGAATTTATCAGACAGTGTCTAAAGTCAAGTTGTTTACGTGCAGTTTATATTATAGATTTACTATATCTGTCATAAAACGAGTAAGCTCATTAGAGAGGTCTTTGTTACACCCGTCTCTCTGAATAACAAGCAATTTTTCTTTCCACACTGACTGAAGATGGTGCTGGATGACATGACACAATCACAGCCAATCAGGAGATATTTTATGCTTAATGTGGTTATGTGGAGTAGAAATTTGGACCAATGAGATTTCATTGTGGGCGGGGCTACCCATGTCATGGATAATGAGATAAGATTGTTGTAGTAAACACGTAAAGCACTGACATGAGGTAGAATAAAACAAATGATGTTTTTTTATTTTTTTATTTTTTATTTTAAATAAGTAATCATTTATTGAGATATATTAAGGCTTGGAACCCAAGTTTCTTATTAATATAGCACCGCATGTTAAATATCATGGGACGTCCTGCCTACTTGTCACATTAGATTGATTACTCAGTCTGTCCCAGTATTTTGGAAATGTTTTGTTTTGCCATTTTAACTGCAAATAAGAAAATTCAAATTTGCCTTCACAGGAATAAATTAGTTTTTCCATTGCCAAGACACATTTCTTGAAAACTTCACCCATTTTCTCACTACATTAAACGCAAAACCAAATCAAACTACATCCACAAAACCTCTGACCCTTCTGGCGAAATCAAACAATAGGCCCATTTCACATGTTCTCAAAACCAAACAATTCTTTCAGATCATACACACATCAGTCAATATAAAAACACTACAGAGCATTTATTACACACTGCATCAAAAAAATGGAGAACGCAGAATCCAGAGCATGTAGTTTCAGAACAAAAAATGTATAATGTATACCGTAAACAAATTTTGCAATTACTTAAAGTATTGTAATCGCAACTTAAAGTAAATATATTGTATACTGTATGCACTGCAAGTATAGTATTGTATTGAATATTGTATAGTATGTCTGCATATTCAGCAATAAAAATATAGTAGTCCAAATGCAAAAGCCCAGAAGGTCAAAGTACACTCAAAAAAGTTGTGCAACTGCAAAATCAAAGTCAGTGAGAGATTCAGCATCATGTCTTTGTGCTGGATCCGGCCTGAGGACCCTGTCCACATCCCAGGCAATGTCATCTCTTGCCAGGCAAAGGGAAAAACCCTCTAGTGTGCCGGATCCAGCCTTGATACACCTCGCTCTTTCTCGTCCTCATCCTCTTCCTCTTTGTCCACCACCTCTTACACATACTCTTCCTCTTCTCCTTTTCGTTTCCATCTATTGTTGGTATCAACATTCAGTGCACTGGTGCCACCTGTATTATTTTGAACAGTTGGTTTGATCACATCGTTAGAAACGAGTGTGAACAATTTTGAATCGTTGTGTAAACAATGACAACTGTGTTGTAGTTGTGCTTAACTTTTGCTCTCTCGTGTTTACCGTTTTCCAACACAATTACGATATGTGTTTTAGTGCGTGAGAATATGTTTAGAGTTTTGCATAAAGAGTTTATTAGATTTGAAAATGGTGTCTGCCTGAACTTGTTTAAGGTTTTGCAGAAAGAGTGGTTTATTCAACAAATGAGTTTAGGCTATGGAGAATTTGGTTCAGAAAATGGGGTTTAGATTCAAGAGTTTCAAGAGTTTTATTTGTCACATACACAGTTATATACAGAATATACATCCGGCAGTGAAATGTAAAAAATCTTTAGTGCTTTAGCAATTGTGAAAAACTGTAAAATAGAAAGTGGTTATTGTAAAACGTAGTAATATTTTTAAATAATTGCAAAAACTAAAAAAATCTTACTGATCCAAACTTTTGAACTGTAGCGTATGTTGAATATTCCTTGCATTAAGCCAACAAAAAGAAAATATGATAATTACAAAGTGTCTTAACATTTATGACATACGTTTCACAGAGAGACAGACTCTTCATAATTTAGCAATAATAATCTTGTCTGTTTTTAAATAATAATTTTGTAACATTTGTATTAATTTATAGTAGGCTTCTTAGCTGCTTTAGAAGCAACATGTCAGACAAAATAATAAATTATTTCAAAATAAGTTTATTTTGTATTTTTTACATTGAACATTTGAAATCACCACTGATCAAATCATTTTGGAAATGCAACACCGTAATTTCATATTCTTAGCCTGTGAAAAAAGTATGTTTGCCAGAGTTAGAGTATAGTCAATCTGGATGCATGTATTCACTTTTATCAGGGCATCTTTGTTTGGCTCATTGCTCTCGCTTTCTGTATTAATGAGTGTGTTTTGCTCTGTGCATTTGCTGCTGTTTGGATTTGTTTGTCTCAGTTTGTTAAAGGTTTAAAAGGCTTGGAATAGCTCCCCCCACCATATATGGCCAAGCATGCTGCCAACCAGGATACGTTTTTTTTTTTTTTTTTTTCTCATAACTGTTGTGGTTTATGAGAACTTGTTCCCACACCTCAAAGCATTTGCTAAAGCCTGCTAATTGACTGTAGCGCCTGATGTTGGCTCGAGAGCCAGCAAGCGTCAACTTGGACAGTGTACATGCAATTACTGTGGCTAACGCTGCTAACACTGGTCACAACTGGTGTCTTAGCATTTAATGAGTTCTCTCTTTGCAAAATTGTGGCCCGCTTAGAGTCTTCAACTGAGAGTAAACACACTCAAGAGGTCCTAAAGGAGGCCAGAGACTTTATGCTTCCACAGGGATGCAAGAATAACGTACCGCGGAAGCCCGTGGGGGGCGCTGATGAAATAATAATGTGTTGGGTACAAACATGCAGCTGAAATTTGCACATGAATATCTGCTGCATGAAATTCTTTGTTTTGTATACTGCATATGACGATTCTTAGTGAAAAGTTAACATGCAAAATTGCAAATAGACCCCCCTTGTCTTCTTTCCTTTGAGAGCAGTAGCCCCATTGTCTGGATTATGTTATTGTTTATTTTGAAAACAATTAAAGTAGTTGATTATACATTTCATAATTTGTCTTTCAGGAGAATTACGCTAATGTAGTCTGTTTGAAGATGCTCCTAAAACGGGATCCCCTGTGAAAGGAAGGTACACACTTTTTGCACTAAAAGGATAGTAGTAAATATCATAGTGTGACTAATTGCAATTCATCTAACTAGGACATCTGTGCATGTCAGTGTTTATATTTCATTAAAACCATTTCATGCTGATTTTCTTGCTGGATTTTAAGAGCAGCTGCAGGAAGAAAAGAAAAAAAACTATGTTTTCTTGTACTGACCTCAACTCATCCCAATGTTTTGGCATGACCTTAAACTGAAAAGGCTGTCATTAAATTTACTCACCCTCATTGGGTTGAGGTCAGGACTGTGCAGGCCAGTCAAGTTCCTCCACACCAGACTCGCTCATCCATGTCTTTATGGACCTTGCTTTGTGCACTGGTGCGCAGTCGTGTTGGAACAGGAAGGGGCCATCCAACTGTTCCCACAAAGTTGGGAGCATGAAATTGTCCAAAATCTCTTGGTATGCTGAAGCATTAAGAGTTCCTTTCACTGGAACTAAGGGGCCAACCCCAACCCCTGAAAAACAACCCCACACCATAATCCCTCCTCCACCAAACTTTACACTTGGCACAATGCAGTCAGGCAAGTACCGTTCTCTTGGCAACCGCCAAACCCAGACTCGTCCAATGGATTGCCAGACAGAGAAGCACTCCAGAGAACACATCTCCACTGCTCTAGAGTCCAGTGGCGGCGTGCTTTACACCACTGCATCCGACGCTTTGCATTGCACTTGGTTGCAATGCAACCAAGTGCAAGACGCTTGCCAAGCCTTTGCAAGGCTTGGATGCAGCTGTTCGGCCCTGGAAACCCATTCCATGAAGCTCTCTACATACTGTTCTTGAGCTGAAGACCACACAAAGTTTGGAAGTCTGTAGCTATTGACTCTGCAGAAAGATGGCGACTTCTGTGCACTTCAGCATGAGCTGACCCCACTCTGTGATTTTACGTGGCTGTCGCTCCCAATTGCTTCCACTTTGTTATAATACCACCAACAGTTGACCGTGGAATATTTAGTAGTGAGGAAATTTCATGAATGGACTTATTGCACAGGTGGCAACCTATCACGGTACCACGCTTAAGTTCACTGAGCTCCTGAGAGCGACCCATTCTTTCACAAACATTTGTAGAAGCAAGCATGCTTGGGTGCTTGATTTTATACATCTGTGGCCATGGAAGTGATTGGAACACCTGAATTCAGTGAATTGGAGGGATGTCCCAATATGCCCTTTTGGCAATATAGTGTATATTTGAAGAATATTAAAAATTATTTCTGTACAATGAAAATCAATGGGGTCCAAAACAAATATATACATGTTTCATGTTTTTCAGAATGGCATACAGATTTAGGATAACAATAAGGGGTAAGTAAATAATGACAGACTTTTTCATTTATCAATTGAACTATCCCTTTAATTAGACTGTCTATTGTGTGTGAGTCTTGTGACTTTACAAGTACAATTCTAGCAAATTCAAAGGGATCACATACTTTTTCCTGCAACCATATGCGACCCCTGCATTGCAGTTATTTCTGCCAAGACATAATGCAAGTTGTAGAGTTTGCTTCGACACTGACTTCAGGTGGAATTAATGTTCCATTGACATTAGAAAGACCTAGTTCCTGTGGTTGGCTGTTTTTGACCAATCAGCATCTTCTCTTTAAAACTTTTTGCTGTTTTTTAACGCACTCTCACCCAACACAGGCTACTCTCTGTTGTTTTTCTTTCTCTCGAATGTCACTGTGCCTTCCCAGTGCATTCTGAGGCCTTTCACAATAAAAGAGGTATGAGAACGAAAGAGCTAGAGAGAGAGACATGTCAGCTTGCGCCCTCAGTCACGGCCGGTTAGTTAAAGCAAATGCCGTTGGCCTCCTGAGAGAGCACGGGCCGGCCAAGGGTGCCAATCACAGCTGTACCCGGGGCTTTCCTATGTTCCGTTCGACGCAAGCTACTTTTTATTAATTTAATAAACATCCCGCAGAGAGCGGTGAGCTTCAGCCACCGACAGCAGTGCTGCTCAGGTCCTAATGAGAGGAGCTTACTTTAACCCGACACACATAAAGGAGACAACGCCAACAAACGTACCCACACAACCTTTGACAGACACAAACAGACTCTTTAACATCTCGTATTGCAGAATGATGTGGACCGGCACACACTCAGTCTTATTTATTTATCTAATACCTCATTCATTAGTATTCTGGAATTGGCAGGCACTTTGCAGGGGCCAACAGAGAACACACCGCAGTCGAAAAATAATGATGATCTTACTTTAAAAGCGGCTTCTTCCGGCCCTGGACGGCTCAGCGTGGACGGTAACGGCAATGGGAGTCATTAAACTCTTTCTCTTTCTCTCAGCTTATGAGTACAGAAACATTGTAAAAAAAAAAACACTCTATCCATTACCATAATGCCTGGATAACGGGGACAAGAGAGTCTAGATGTCAAACACCGGAAAGTGTAAATTCCCCCGTAATAGAAATTTCACTTCTTTGCCTTCATTTCTCTCCTTCTCTATGTTCCCTCCTGTTCCCAACCCTCTTTATTCTGTACTGCTACATATATTCATGAATTCATGTTTGTGATGAAAACTTATGCGGATTGAGGGTAAAAAAACAAAACAAACATAAAGTGTATTTTGACGAGGATCTGCCTTGTTTCAGTGCCAGAGAGCTGCACCAGCTTCAGTCCTCGGGGACGCACCAGGACGGTAGACCCTCATTCCGTATTTCTCTTTCTCTTCTCTCCTACTCCCTCCATACAATGCTCTCTCTCTCTCTCCATCCTCTACCTTGGCCCTCCCTCGCTTCCCCCCTCTGTCAAAGTCAGTTACAGACAGAAGATTTCTCCTTCTTAAATAATTCACAGGTTGATTAATAGACTCACAAGGGTATAATTAGACAGGGGAGAGACAGTGGCTAGTGTAACCAGTACAGTGCTTAGGGGAATTAGAGAGTGGGATTAATAAGGAAACCGAGAATACTGCGAGTGTTCAGAAAATGTGTTGGTGGTTCAGGCTGGAGAGCGGAGCGGGTTTGGGATGGGGGAATGGGGGGAGGGATGTGTGCTGTATGAAGCACTTTCTCCAGGAGCAGAGAGCCAACGTTTGTTTGATGTGGAAATTGGACAGTTTGAATCCGTCTCTTTTAATTTTTCACAAGTTACAGGGACCCCCTTGGTATACCACACTTTTCTAAAAGAAATAAAATTAATTTGCCTTTCCTTTTTTAAGGTCTTCCTTTTTTGCGGCCCCTTTCTGAAATGTCTTATCCAGCTCCCCCCACCCTCCACCCCTCTCTTTTCCTTTTTATTTGCACTCGTAGATCTATAGGAGGAAGTGCAGCTGCTATCATCAGCATATAAACTCAGTGGCGTCGCCTCTAAAATGGGATTGGGCTACTTTTGCATTCTGAAAGGGACGAGTTTTGTTGTGCGAGATTTCAGTTCGTTGCGAAAATCCGCCAGACAGATCTCCGCTTCAAATGTAAACAGCTTCTTATCCCTTCGCCTGCACAGAGCAAATCAGAAATGAAACAAAACGTATCAACGCAGACTCCAAAAACACATTTCAGAGACGTTTCTGTTCATCCTTCGGTGAAGAGAGGAGGAGACTTATGGGACTTCACTTATGATGCTGCATATTATTTTGCTGTCTTACCTCTTGTCTTTTTGTTTCTCATTTAAAAGATGCATTTGTGAAATGTATTCTCTGTCCTGTCCCATGTGTGCGTTTTGAATGGAAGACAGCAAAATCCTTAGCGTGGTCTGAATGGGTCCTCCAAACGGAGCTGGTTGTATTTATCTGCCTCTTTTCTCTCTTGTTTCTTCCATCTGTCTCCTCCAGATGTTTTCCTCCGTTCTCACAATGCATCTGATCTGAAGAAAAGGCAACATGACAGCACTGTTTGCACAAGCTCATCCTGTGCCATTTCATCCTGCGCTGCAAGACATGCATGCAACGATCCCCCAGGTGATTCAAAGGGGGGATTTGATTCAGTTTATCTCTTAAAATGAGAATATTTTGATTAAACCTAATTTGGATAGTTTTGTATATTTATGTTCTTTCATTGGAAATCTAGCTATATAAATACACTACTGTAGTAT